>OU862892.1:18432792-18547610 GCA_917880725.1 Selenia dentaria
TAGCCATCCAGCGCGGAACTGTATAAGCTGCCAAATTAGCATACAAAACACCCAGGGGTTGATGAAAAACTAATATTTTATTAATGTAAAGTCGATCGTTTTCATTTCTTTCTGTGATGAGTTACAGTTTTTTGTTTTTAATTTATATGTATATCTTTTTCTTACATTAAAAGAAATTTAATAATATTATGTAAGTATATTAGTTTGCCGTGCGCTTTGAAATATCAATGGTATTATTAACCGAGCGAGCGAAGCGTCTCTGCTATACTCGTATCTAGGCAAATTGACTTTCATCTGTCCGTATGTTTGTTAAGTTGTTAGTTGGTCTTCCTGTACAGGTCGCATTTTGAACCAATCTTGACGAAACTTATGCATATTTAATTTTTTTTTTATATTCGATGATTTTGAGTGGGGAATTTTCCTTTCTTTTATTTACCGACCGATATTGATAAAATTTGGTACACACATTAGGTACCTACCTGACTTTAAAGAGGAATTTCGATTATATGCATAATTAGTCAAATGGTTGCCAAGTTATTAGGTTGTGAAGTTTTATAACTATGTGCTCGTGAGGTCTACTGTTCCCAGAATTACTAGTTTTAAGTGTTCGAGTTTATCATCTAATAGAGGTTATTATATATTATATTCAACATTATATGAATATATTTTTTTATTTGTTATTAGTAGAGTTTAAAAGATTAAATAGTTAGTTGGTATATTTATAAAATTATGAAAGTAACTTCTACTATAACCCGCGGCACGTAACTCTAGCGCTGAGCAAAATGTGGAGGGAACCACCAGAGTCTAACTCAATTCAAAGCATTGGTTGTTTGTCTGTAACAAAAATCATATCTGTATCTAACAAATGTAGTCAATTATTACTCGTAGATTGAAATGTAAAGTGAACTGTTAAGTTAGCTACAGAATGATAAATTATTCGCGTTTCGCTGTTTACGCCTAGCCCGTTCTGGCCTGACAAAACTATTAGGTACGAGTACATTTGACTGGAGAACCAATTCGCTGCCGTGGAAACCACCACAGACGTAAACCAGAACCTCGAAAATGTGACTCGGGTCCTCAGGGAAGAAGGTACGAGATTTTGTTACATGCAGCGTAAGGGCAAGAAGTCCAAGCTTTCAGAAGAGACATTGGGGCTAATGAAGGAACGACGTGAAAACCCACCCATCACTTCGTCAGAAAAGCGGACTCTAAACCGAGAGATCAACAAGAACGTACGACACGACCTCCGGTGCTTCAATACTCTTTCGATCGAAAGAGCAATCGAGCAGAATCGAGGGTCAAAGGTGTTCGTACAATCTCTTGGAAGAAGCCACCTGACGAAGTTGACCACAGCTAGTGGAGAAGTCGTTGCTTCGAAGCCGGCAGTCCTTTCGGAAGTGGAGGACTTCTATGGCCGATTATACGCATCGCATGCATCTCGACCTGATCCCGAAAATGATCCTAGAGCCACGTTAACACGCCATTTCACCGAAGACTTGCCAGAAGTCAGTATTGGCGAAATCGAGATCGCTCTTAGACAGCTTAAAAATGGAAAAGCCCCTGGAGAGGATGGCGTTACAACAGAGCTACTAAAAGCAGGAGGTAAACCCGTACTGAGGGAGCTCCAGAAGCTTTTTAACGCTGTCCTGTTCGAAGGGAGAACTCCAGAGGCGTGGAGTAGGAGTGTGGTCGTCCTGTTCTTCAAAAAAGGAGATAAGACCCTGCTGAAGAACTATCGACCCATATCCCTTCTAAGCCACGTCTATAAGCTGTTTTCAAGAGTGATCACGAACCGTCTTGCGCGTAGACTCGACGAATTCCAACCACCGGAACAGGCTGGGTTTCGGAGCGGATACGGCACCATAGACCACATTCACACAGTGCGGCAGATTATACAGAAGACCGAAGAGTATAATCAGCCCCTGTGTCTAGCATTCGTGGACTATGAGAAGGCCTTTGACTCGGTTGAAATCTGGTCTGTTCTGGAGTCCCTGCAGCGTTGCCAGATAGATTGGCGATACATCCAAGTGATGAGATGTCTTTACGAAACCGCCACCATGTCCGTCCAAGTACAGAATCAGCAAACAAGTCCCATACCGCTGCATCGAGGAGTGAGACAAGGGGACGTTATCTCCCCGAAATTGTTTTCAAATGCAATGGAGGATATGTTCAAGACGCTGAACTGGAAAGGACGTGGCATTAATATCAACGGCGAATACATCTCTCACTTGCGATTTGGTGACGATATCGTCATCGTGGCAGAGACGCTGCAGGACCTGCAACAGATGCTGAATGACCTGGCTGACTCTTCTATACGCATCGGCCTACGGATGAACTTGGACAAAACCAAGGTCATGTTCAACGAACATGTTCTACCGGAACCGATTGCGATACACGGCGCCGTTCTCGAAGTTGTTCAAAAATATGTGTACCTCGGGCAGACATTGCAGTTGGGAAAAAACAACTTTGAGAACGAGGTGAATAGAAGAATTCGGCTGGGCTGGACAGCGTTTGGGAAACTACGTCGAGTCCTTACTTCGCCGATTCCACAGTGCCTGAAGACGAAAGTCTTCAATCAGTGCGTCCTACCCGTCATGACATACGGAGCCGAAACGTGGACACTGACGGCTCGAATGGTCCACAAGCTCAAAGTCGCTCAGCGGGCTATGGAAAGGGCTATGCTCGGTGTTTCTCTGAGGGATCGCATCAGAAATGAAGTGATCCGTCAGAGAACCAAGGTCATCGACATAGCCCACCGGATCAGCAAGCTGAAGTGGCAGTGGGCTGGCCATATTAGCCGTAGAACCGACAACCGTTGGGGTAAACGAGTTCTAGAGTGGAGACCGCGTCTCGGCAAACGTAGTGTAGGACGTCCTGAGGCACGGTGGAGTGACGATCTGCGCAAGACGGCTGGCAAAAACTGGATGCGAGAAGCCCAAGATATACCTAAGTGGCGTGCAATTGGAGAGGCCTATGTCCAGCAGTGGACTGCTACAGGCTGATGATGATGACATTTGACTCCTTTTTTATTTTTATTTTATTTATTTTTGTCTGCCAACAGTAATTACATGTTTACTAGTCTAGAATCTTATGGTAGGAAAACTTAAGTTACATGAACACCTCTTACAGGCAAACACAGCTTGCACCTAATATATTAAAACTAACGCGTTAAATAGCAAGGTGGAAATAGAGTTATAATAAAAAAAAATAAGAATGGCAAAAGTGAAAAATGACAAGAAACAATATCAAATCAATAGTACCATGTTAATAATGGTTTTACTTTACGGGTATTGTGAGTTATTTAACACAGTGGAACGTAGGTATTTTTGCTAGCTAAGCTATCAAAATAAAAGTCTATGTCAAATGAGTTTGCTAATTTGACTAACCGAGCTATAGGTGAATTACTACCGAGGATAGACTTTCGAAAAGGCCCTGGAAATGCTTTGATATTTTGACGAGGATATCTACTCGTAGCTGGGATTTTGTATTTAACTTTTTCAACCAGTGGGGGACAGTCAATGCGATTTATAAGTAGCTTATGCCAAAATTGTATATCTAGGAGGTCTCTTCTCTTGTCAAGGCTAGTGACCTTAAAGTATTTCAATCTATTTTGGTAGGACACTTATCTACGTGCAAGGTGGGTGCTCCTTGAAAGGTGCCACATGAATCTTTTTTGCACTCTCTCGATTCTTAAGCTATGGGTAGAGAAGAGAGGACGCCAGATCACAGAATTATATTCAAGAACGCTTCTTACTAGTGAATTGAAAAGCAGGACTTTAGTGAAAGGTTTTTTAAACGACTTTCCATTTCTGATGATAAAGCAATACGAGAAGCTTTTTTAATAACTCCTCATTTCACACTACCTACCTATATTTTGCTGATGTAGACGTTAGACTAAACAATTGTTTGGAATTTCGTCAGAATAACTTACAAGTTGTCTAACACATTCACCTGTTTTTCGAGACGCATTTCCGAAGCTTAGGATCAGTGACGTAGCTATAGCTATCAAATGTCCGCAGGTAAAAACTAAAAATCTAAACGCTCAAATCATACTCATTACATGAAATGGGTAGAAGCTAGTTAGTATATGTAGCGGGCATAAATCTTTTTATAGGTATACGAATGCCCGCGACTTCGTTCGCGTAGTATAGAATTCGCGTAGAATAGAACTGCGGATAGACCTCCTTGTGTTCGCTCGTGATCATCTACATTAGCTTTCTTCTCGCTTTGCCCTCGTTATGCTATAAGAATGTAATTTGGCAGCCCTTTTTTCTTCGGACGACTTCGACCTTTATCCTAACGACATTTATCTTTTGATAATACACTCAAAGTGGCACTTGAAACCATCCCAAATTTGACACTAGATAATTCTCAGTGGGATCAAGTCACTTTGCTAATCCACCACAGAGGTTAGAATTAAAAGATGGAACGTAGTTGGTCTGTCAATGTTCCTTTATTTTCTTTATATTTTACCTCCAATTGGCGATCAGGTTTACATCCCGTACCATGGGGATGCTCGCGAGACCTAGGTGGCTCTACATCTGGCAATGCAGCTCCCAAAGTCCCCCATGCTCGCAGAGTTTATGAGATGAGGCTAAAGATGATCGAAGCAATTCTGGTTGTGGTTGGATTACAGACATCGGATTTAATTGCGTTATTGATTTTTTAAGTATTAGCAGATTTTGAAAAACAAGTCGTTACTAGCACTGAGATCCGCTTGACTTTACCCTGTTCAACAGCAGACCCTTAATGGTTGGGTCTACTGTCACCCATACATTACCATTAACACAAAAATCGACACGTGAGCAGTTTACCACATTTTCAATCCTTCAGATACTCGACTCTCGCTGCACCATTTCCATCTACGGATCCAATCGTATCCCTGATACTCAAGAATTCAACTAAGATTCATGTGTCACTGTGGTAAAACATATTACAAAGTAGGTAACAATAATTGTTTCATCTATGTCCTAACTCCTAAATACATAGACTTTTATGTATAATCTGTGTTTACAGGTGTCTTGTGTCTATAAATAATATCTGTATTTTGCATTTATTATATTTTATTACCCACCTAATTTGTATCCGCATATATTTTTTCTGTTTGGTGGCGTTAAGTTTTTCTCGGGAGAAATTATTTAGATATAATGAAAATATGACGCTACATGACTTCGATGAATACTTTTCAGGAAACAGTGTCAAAATACATCCAGCAGTTTGCCCACTTTTACTGCAAGTATATACATAATACCTATACGGTCTTTGAAGGGCACTGTAACAAATGTAACAACTGAGTGAGTGGGGTCAATTAACAACTGGGGTCGTGGACGAAGTATAGAGTCGTGTAGAAATATAAATGACAACATGAAAATCTTTCTTGCTCTGAATGCAGTAGTCACAATAGAGCCTAGCCTAGAGTATAGGTGCAGTCAAAATTCGAGTTCAGAATATAATCTTAATGAATACTTATCTTGTGCATTTTCCTCATCAGCGTGACGGAAATAAGAGCGTTACAACCAGTATAAGTAAGAGTCGTACCGACGAGGTAGCTGCACAAGATAAGACAATGATTAAGGGCCTCTAGACAGAGAGTCATGTTTAATAGGAATCTTCAAATTAGGTACCTACTGGTATAGACTCTTGACCGCGTTTAAACTCTATGGTGATTACTACGTCTAGACGACTCTGACTGCAATAAACACTGGAACGTACATGACGCTTGCTAAGCGTAGGTACTTAATCCTAAGATTTTGCCAAAGCTCATCTATATAAGTAGACAGAAAACTGCTAGCAACCATTTAACACGGCGGCGTTCGTGTAGGTATCATCAGCAGTAGTATAGTAGTAAACACCTTCAGATGATAATGTTGATAATCCCACCTGTAAAAGTGTTTTAGGTCAAAAGAGCCTAAAATTTGGATTGGGTCTTATCATTAGCACCCGATTCCCACCAGCGGAAATATTCAAAGGCAGGTAAACAGTTGTACGCATTATGTAGGCAAGCTGTACGTAGTATACTCGTAGTTTAACTAGGGTCCTTCCTGCACATAACCTCTGGAGGCAAAATCACCGCAACGCAGTAAGCATATGCCTATGTGGGTGGGTTTGTTCGGTGAGCGAGTCGGTATACGCACATCTATAGGTGCTGTTGACGTCATGAAGAGATCCAATATGGCGGGTGGCTGAAAGCGCGCGCGTGTTGCCGCCGCAGGTAGTGCTCTCGGCTCGAGGAGTGTTCAACTCGATCGACTCGGAGTTCAGTACCCGGTTGACAGCCGGCGAGGCGGCGGCGTGACGCGATCCGAGCCTTCCATACGCGCACGCCGCCTCTACGCGATTTTCTACTACTAAACATTTTTTTGTACACAATAACCTGCCGTGTTTACACGAGGAACGTATCCACTTATTGTAGTGCGCCTAAAACCGTTCGACTCGACGGAGCCCCTCGCCTTCGTCGGGCTACTGAAAAGCGTGATGCCGTACGCCTGCTAATGTCTATTTACTTCAGGAATGAATAATAGAGTTACCTAACGTGAAGCGTGATTGCGTAGTAACCATAACAATATTCTCGTAAAAAGACATTTGAGGAAAATTTACGTGGATGTTTATTGAAACGCAGTGTACGGAGTTACCGATGGATATAAACAATATAGTGCTTTATATGGATACTTTGAATGACAATTTATATTCCTGTGGGATGTTAGAGATTTTGCTGAAAATCTGACGATTATAAAAGAAACAATGGCGGAGCGTGATCGTCCTGCTAAGACCCCCATTAGGGTGGGTTTTTATGACATCGAAAGGACCATTGGCAAGGGAAATTTTGCCGTCGTAAAGTTAGCACGACATCGAATAACGAAGACTGAGGTAAGTCATATTCTTAGTTGAAACACCTACCTATATATTATCGAATGCCTATACGTAATATGTAAGTTCAAATGTCACATTAAATAAACCTTTAGTTTTGTATTGTATATGTATAATTAAAAAAAGTATATCTATTCGATTACAAGCCGGATGTGCATTCATGACTAGAGAATACCATTCAGTTGCCAATTGAAGTATAATAACGCTGCGTGGCTTTGTATTATTATTTATTTGTAGCTACTTTTATGCTATACTACAAAGTTACATACTTACATGTATCCGAAAATCATCTTTAAATAAACAAGTTCACAGCACTTTTTCATTGCAATAATTTGCAAGAACACAGATACGCAACTCTACGTCTACACGTTTCTTTCTCTACCAACTGCTTCCTAAGCCAGTGAATGTATCCGAAAATCGCCTGTATACTTAGGTTAACACGATAGTTAGGGTAGGATAGTATACTTTTACAATGTAGTTTAAGCATATCAGTTCGTATTCATATTTTACAGTAAATAAATAATCATTAGATTTCTCTCTACCTACAGAATTTAGATCAGTTTGAAACGAACACGACTTACTGATGATGATGATGATTTTTATTACGTATCCTTTTTTAATGCAGTAGAACTCTTTGTAAATGAGTTCGTTCTACCTACTTCTACCGCGAAGCAGTAATGTTCGCAATACTCTGTTCTAGTTTGAATGGTACGGTGGCTGGCGAAATTACAGGTACACGAAACTTAATCTCAGGGTTAAGGGCGCAGTGCAGTTCGTCACTTGTTACGGAATGCAACTTTTCTAGGCAGAGTTCACCCCTTAACACCAGGTGGGACTCGTGCTTGTAACGTCTCCTTATAAAATTAAAAAAAAAAAATGCTCTTAGTCAATTTATTGTAGTTTCTATGTTTTCGTTATACTTTTCCATTTTTGATAATTATCAGATAGGTACTGCTGCATCACCTGCTACTGCGCCAATCACACGATATCTGATTTTTAGTATTCCAATATCGTAAATGGTAACGAGAGTAAGAGTTTATTGAATACCTACTTCATTCCTACTACACATTGCAATGTCACTTATTCTGTGATATTAAATAGAAATAAACGCACTAGGTACTTACTACGCTAATTACACATTAATTGTTTTAATAGGTAGGTACTCCTACTACTAGGTACTCCTGTATACTTGTATTAATGCCTAATACATAGTACTATTAGCACAGTCTATGTAAATACTTACGATTTTTATTATGATGTGGTATTAGTAAAGTCTTATTAGCATTATTATTATTATGGTACTGTAATCGAGAGAGTTAGAATAAAGAAAGCCTATAACTCTGTTTTCTTTTTACTTTCATCAGCATAATAATTTCTGATGTAAATGCAAAAGTAAAAGTTCAATCTAAAGTTTAGTTATATGCCATTTCCGTTAATATAGCCATAGCTGTGGTTTGTAACTTTATTATGGTAGGTTTATATTTTATTACGTCATTTATAAAGCCGGATTTCGTAGTTGGACTCGTATAATGTACGACGAAATAAGTAGTAGTGTGGGTAAAATAAACTACTGTCTTATTGTACAATAAGGCCGCTTTTACATGTAGGCTCTATCAAATAAAATATGTTCCTAAATATAAAAGTTGTCTAAAGTTGTTCGGAAGAAGATATCGTTAAAAACCAAATCTAAGCTGTTCTCTACCCAATCAGTGCTGCAGCTAAGCGGTATAATGCTACATATCTCGCTCTATCCTCTTTAAGTTAAAGAGGATAGAGCGAGAGATGTAGCATTATACCGCTTAGCTGCAGCACTGATTGGGTAGAGAACAGCTTAGCTTTGGTTTACGTTTTATTAATCTGTGCTTTGGTAAGGTTCTTCCCCAAGTTTCATCATAGAAAATTGTCAACTAACACCTGCCTGTAATATTGACTTTGACTGTTATTAGGTACGCAAGCCTAATTAAATTAGCAGTTGTTTGCTGTGGACATACTTTAGTTGCTAACTGATCCATCTTGCCATCTAACTACTGAGTTGAACATTGCGCTTGACACAGTTTTGTAAAGAATATAAGCCATAACATTTTAAATTAAAGTTAGAACATTTTAATCTTATTTAATTTCAATTCAAATCATGACATTCATTATAGCAATGATATTTATAATTATTCAGTGAATCTTCCGCTGGATAAAACCAATGTTTCCAGAGGAAGTGTCACTAAATACTTCTTTTAATATCAGTTTACTACTCTATCAAGCAAATACCGCGAAAAGATCAATGATACACAAAATGTTAGTTATTCGTCCAAATTTATTTTATCGGATTTAAAGTATGCTCCTTCAGAAATCATACACTTACCTATGCCAACGAATAATCCAATCATAAAACATTTTTAAACGTTTTTTCCGGAATTGAGTTCAGTTGTCGCCGCGAATTATCCTTTATGTCTTCTACCGAATGAAAATGGGTGCCACGTAGTGGTAATGTGAGTTTAGGAAAAATTAAGTCGGCCCAAGCGCTATCTGGTGAATAAGGTGGTTGCTCGATGGTATTTGTTGATTTTAGGTCAAAAGTTCGTGCACAATGATGGCCTTGTGACGAATCTAGACGTTTTCGTCGGATTTGCTCTCTTTATCGCCTCACAAATTATATTCTCTATTTACTGTTTGACTTTCTGGCAAGAATTCTGAGTGCCCAACACCGCAGTAGTCAAAAAAACCCGTCAACGTTACTTTGACTTTTGATCGACTTTGGCGTGGGTTTTTCGGTTTCGGTTCAGTTGGAAGTCGCCACTCCGAACCTTGTAGTTTGCATTGTCGTAAACCCACGTCTCGTCACCAGTAACAATGCGTTTCATAAATGTTGGGTTGGAATTGACTCGTTCTAGCATGTCCTCAGGGATTAAGTGATGGAATTTTGGGGGAAAATTCAGGTTTTTTGGGACAAGCTGAGCGGCAACATGTTTCATACCCAAGTGATTATTTAAAATGGTATGGATCGACTCGTGAGACACCGAAAGTTCAGCGACTGTCTCTCACAAACTTGAAAGAGGATATTCGCAGTCACTATTTCCTCCACTTATGCGATGTTAACTTCAGTTAAAGTAGATGATGACCAGAGCGAGGCAAATCTTCCGTCACATCTCGACCGCTTTTAAATGCTTTGTACCACTTATAAGCGCGTGTTTTTTTGATAAATCGTTTCACCGTAAGCTTTCTGTAACATTTTCAGTGACTGCGAACACGAAATTCGTTGCATTTGCGATGCAAAATTATAGACAAAGTCTTTGTTTGCTGTTTTTTTCCATTATGAAATTCGCAATACACACTAGATATGATCTAACTGAAACACCACTGTATTTTCATTTAATAACAGATGCAAATCAAACTGAGTCCAAGATGGAAAACAGTTGTGCCAATCTAACAAAAACAAAAATTATTTGGTACCATGAACCCGATCTCAGAGAGTAGAGAGTAAGTTGACTTACTCTGAGATCCCGATACTTTTTTGACACAATGTATGGATTTTCAAGGAACACTTGAATCTATTAATTAACTCATTTTAACATTAATCAACATGTATCCCGGCTGAATTATTTTAGCCATAGTTGCAAAACTACTACGAGAGCACAACTAAACATCGTTTTTATTAACAACTTATATAAACAAATGAAATACGAATCTAATTCGCTACAAAATAATTACTCGTTAGGTATATCTTTAGAGCAATAACCTTTCGTAGTTATGAAACAAAAGACCATACAAATGCCCCACGATATGTAAGTAACAAGAAAGTTAAAACATAGACTATTGTGTTAATTTAAACAAACACTAATACTAGGTAAAACAATGAAATATAATACGATCGAAGCTGAATTAACTTACGAACTAACGGTCAAACAAGAACGTAGCACAAACAATTTGTTAAAAAGTATTTGTATCGTAAGCGTCAACGAGTCACGCTTTGGCGTACCTGCAAACTATGAGTTATCTGTCTCACACTGCTCTAGATAAGTTACACTTACGCAGTTATTCGTGCTAGGTCCATAAGAGACGATAAAGTAGTCACTAATACGTTCTCTGTGCTAATAAGAGTTAATGATTGTACCGATAAATATTATTGTAAAGAAATAGAAATTCCAGGCTGTGTAAAGTAAACACGCAAATGTCGCTGAGTTCGTTATCAATTTACACATCCAGTTACTGAAGCATCCGTGTATACAAGAGATAACAGATTACGTGACTATCAAATTAAAATCCACGTCGTGGTCATTAGCGAATTCAAATAGTTTATGGAAATAAGTTTTTCACATTTGCTCAACAATGTCATGCTACGCGAACCGAAATTATTATGTACATACGCAAGATTCACCTTATGTACATAGTACGTGCACGAAAATGTTTACAGCAGCGATATAAACCAACAGTTTGAGTTTCCACATTATCCAACATCTACTTTAACTTATAATTTACAAATTAATTTCAATTATCTGTCTAACTCAATAAAATGCAATGGTTCCGGTAGACTTGCTTTTACTGTCTGCAAGAGTAGTAAGAAAGTAAGAGTGAAAATGTCTGAAGAGCTAGGGAGTCTAGTGGAAGACGATAACGTCGTTGTCACGTTTGATTCTAACCAAGAACTGAAGTATCATCAGATAACCTTATAAATCCGTGCTTAGACCAAAATCCAGACGGATTTCTTTAGAGATCGGATTTCGATCATCCTATAAAATCTATCTTCTACCCCTATTTCTCCTGGTCACGCTATAACTTGAGAACGGGTGGAACAATCTCAATAAAAAATATTTTTTGATATGTTAATTATTGTCAGGCGAAGGTTCATATGAAAGAAAAAGCAAGGAAAGACGGGAGGCTTAGCGAGGCTGAAGGCCGAGCCTACTACACGAAGGAAGCCGCGGGCAGTCGCTAGTAAAATATATATCGCAAAAAACCATAAGAATCGCGTGAAATCAAGAGAATACGATACAGGCATGACGTCGGGTAGTTTAATGTATGCAATTACTCGAATTTCACTGTCATTACTGAAGATGAAGAAGTGTTTTTTGGTATTATTTGTTGTGTAAGTTGTAAACATTATGTAGTTAAATAAAGGAATAAAATATATTTCCAGTTGAGTCAGGAATAGTAATAAAGGAGTAATAAAAGTCAAAAAGTCTGTATGTAGGTACTTGGAAGAAAAATAAAAAAATGTTGGTCGGAAGACGTAAAATTACCTACCAAATTAGAATATGACAATTTTGAAAAAAAAAACTGTATGTCTGTATGTTCACGCATAACTTAAAAACTAACGCACAGATTTCCATGAAATTTAGTATATGGATAGAATAGAGTTCAGAGCTTTCAGCGCTAAACTTTCTTCCTTGATCCGTCATATAAATCCAAGATGGCAGTTAGATCTCTCTATGCTATACAGTCTCGATTAAAGTAAGTAAATAAGTAAGTACTTTAGTAGTAAAACTGGGGTCTCGATGGACTTGTCAGCTCATGAACTTCTGTAGTACTGCTAAAAACCGTACTAATTAAGAATGTAACACGTCCTTTTAAAGTTTTTTCAAATATACCCATATAAAGTTCAGAAATTGTTATAAGGAAACAATATTTTTGGTGCAATTCACTCAAACTTGGCGAAAATAAACTTTAACGAAAATGCATGTTACAAACAATACATGTTATTTTTTAACACTATATAACTAATCGTGACATCTGGGTACCTATCTATCCTCGAAGCAACGGTGTTTTAAACACCTGCCTTGCCTGCCAGCTTTCACCGGATATAATTTTGGTCTCATGTAATAGGGGGTCTATTAAAATCTACAGGATACTGTTCCAGACTCTGGACTGCTATTGATAATTTCTTTGGCAGTAAAACTCCAATACTGTCTACCATGGCGATCCAACCCAGGACCCCGAGATTCCAAAATAACTACTAACTGTTAACTCGCGAATTACTCTAGAATTTGCGAATTACGTCGCTGTGCTCGGAACCCAATATGATATCCGTGCGTCATGACCTAATACAATACTTTATTCCCTTGGTGCATAACCAACACATAATTGCTACGATTACCTTCTTGTCCTGACTGACATATTGATCAACGCAAAACGCAACCGCTGGACATAGAAACTTAAAAATTTGGAACTTGATGCCTTTTCATGTTGTAAGCATCCTCTAAGGAAGGCTTTTTGGAAAAGTCACCTCTAAGGGTGAATTTAATTCATTTCTTAGGCTTTGTATCCAATAGACCAAACGATCACATCAAAAGCGCTAACGGGTCAGTTACTCAGGAGCTCAAAATGTGTAGAGAATATTGCAAATGCGATCTTTTACACCAATTACTATATAAATCTGCAAGTACAATTCGAAAAATTTAATACCGACTTCCGTTCTATTCAGTTATTGAAGTGTAACTCAAAAATTACTGGACCGAATTTGATGAAGTTTAAATGGGACCACACGGGAAGCACCTAGCTTTCAAACAAAAACAAATTGAGAATCGGTTCACCCTATCGAAAGTTATAAGGTAACTAACATAAAACATACAGTCGAATTGAGTACCTTCTCCTTTTTGGAAGTCGGTAGAAAATATCTAAAAGAAATCAATAAACTCTCATACTAGTAGTTACTGTTCTAAGAAAGGCATCCGTCAGATAAGTACTCTTCAGCATGCCTCTTTAGATATTTATTGTAATGCGAGCGTACGACATCGAAGTGGGTCATTGGCCGAAACTGTGGCACCGTACTGTGAGTCACTGGCGTTGACTTTCTAACTGGTCATTACATTACATACATTTCTGGCATAGAATCATCAATAGTTAGTTCTTATTCAGGGCTCTATATATTTATTTATAGACTTGTAGTTGAGGATTGAGTTCGCGTTGCAATGGTCGGCAATGATGATGCATTACGCGCCGAGTCGAGGACGCTCCCCGCTGAATGAGTGCACCAAAATAACAGAGCGGACGCCCTCGGCCTTCGCTACTCGCACTGTTTTATCGACTGCATTCTCTCTTTGATGTCCATTTAATAGCAGTGTAGAAAAATCTGCACTTATTCATCCTCGAGGACTATCACCCATGTTACATTCATCATTATTTGTCTGTAAACACATTGTTTAGCGGCGCTGTTCTTACATGAAGTAATAAATTCAAAGTATTGACATTCCACCTCAAACTTCTTCACCAAATTGATCTTATTTCACCATAAGATTTTGATTCTTGAATATCCAAACAATTGAGCCGAGATCGCCACCGGCTCGCTAAACTGCGAAAACTAAATGTTTGGTTCGTTCCATGGCGCATAACTCTATCAATGAGTGATTCAGCATGCGAGCAGAAGCCACCGATCACCGGTACCGCGGCCAGAAATACCACGGCATCGACCTTGCCTCCGGATGCACGCATCTCGTTGTTTTTATTATTTCACTTTTTTGAACGAGCCGTTAGCACCAAGGTGATGGCCAAATCTTTTGTATACATCACTTTGATCGTTGTATGAAAAAAACTCGATCTATCAACGTTGATTTTTTTACATTCGAGTCGTTTGTATAACAATGTTCAATAGTGAAAGTACAAGTATTTATTTCTAAAGACAAGTAACCTAACGAGTTTGGTATCGCGCTATCATCGGGCCTTTGTTTCAGATCGTTAACGATAACATCTAATGATTTTCACGCCTGTCTAGATTTATGTATTTTGCAGAATAGAGATCTCATTGCACAGGTATATCAGACACATTGAATCATTGCGTTTCGCTTGGCAAAATAAAGAAAGTGCGATCAGGCGGAGGATGCGTGATCGGCACATGTAAGTCTGGCGAATATTTTGCCAGGAAATCATACCGTATGGCACGCGCTTCGTTTACTCTGCTTTAAAAATGTATGCTTGACGCAAATGCGTTATCTATTTTGGAGATTTGCGTCAGAGACTGGCGTTATCTATGTTGTGCAGTCTGACGGTCACCCTGGACGAAGTCTTCTACGTTTTAGGATACATTCAACTCTCTATCTGCAAAATCTTCGTATTTGCGATTTCTTTTTATCTTTGATGATTTTAGTTTCTCTCTTTATTTTATTTTAGTAGGTAGGAACCTACTCAGGCAGACAACAAAAAAGATTAAATCCATATTGGTTATTATGAACATGTCAGATATTGTTCAAGCTACTATAAGTGAACTAGGATACGTTTATCAGTAGATAACGCGATATCATAGAGACACGCGTGTTTGTTTGCTCTCGATAAGTACCCGTTGTTATCTTTCATGACGTCAATGGGACTGTGAATTGAAGATGCTTGACGGTGAAAAGAATTCAGATACGACTGCAATTAACCTTGTAAACTCGAGTGGGTTGGAGTACCTACAGACGTTTTCATTGCAGGCTTAGTTACTTCTCAGCGGTACCTACTCTAATTCAGTTGTATACGTCATCAACATTTTCAAGTTCGTTTAGATATCATTAGGTTTTATGCCTTCTTTACAAAATAGTTTGTTTTTTAACCTGACCTGGTCATTAATGCAAGAAAAAATTTTGGAAACGAGATATTTACCATGTATCCGCAGATACTTCAGTTTACACGTGAACATGGGGCATGCAAATGTGCCGATATATCGAGAGCTCATATCAATAAATACTTACAATACATAGGAAACATCCCGGTTCTAAAGCTTACTCTTGAAAATTATGTGTTTCATATAATAAAAAACTCAAGTACTTACTCTTTTAAATTATTATTATATTTACATCGACAAATATCAATACCGTATATATATTCAAAATTTTCTAGATGAGGTTTTATAGCACATTCTAAAAAATCTAGTAAGGTACAGATACCTTATCTAGATTTTTTTTGTGTGTGAGTGTCGAAATTTTCTTTGTGCTCTGGGTTTAAGTTTGATACATTACCTACTACGTCACTAAACTTGCGATTATTTTCACGATAATCATAAGGTAGGTAGGTACTGCAGATTGCAGTATTTATAGTTCACACTAAAGATGATATTATTATGTGTTGGGGCATAGTCTATTTTCAACAAATCTATCTTATCAGCTTAACAATTTATGTCACTATGTTATTGCAACATATTAATATAAACAAAGCAATATGGGCAATAACATAATATATAAAACTATTAATATAAATCATTAGGCATGTTCTACTTTTATAGTCTAGTGTGTATTCGAACTATGCTACCGAAATCATGTTTGTAGCATCCAAATGTTTTATCTAATTACTTTTTACTGTCATAAGGAGACAATGCGTCATCTACCGACATGTTTAGTTGAATTTTTGATTTGCAGGAGTAACCTCGTCAAGCTGCCTTGGCATACCTGTATGCCAAACAAAACTTTCGTAATGCCGCCTTGGCATACAGGTATGCCAAGGCCAAATCAAATAAGGATCCAATTAAAAATGTTATCTAATCAAATATACAATACATTTCAGCTAATGTTTTGTTTTTTTGATGCTGTAAAGGACCTGGATTTTTTTTTACATAACAAAATATCATTTGAAAGATACCAGATCGGTAATATCAACGAAAAAGCGACAGTCACTTGTTTTTTTGCGGGATTTTTGCAACTCTGGTTTGCAAATTTGATCATAGTCGGGAGCTCACTAGGTTAATCTGTCCGAATCAGCAAGACTCATTCGAGTTAAGTTTCATTCATAAATCTATTGTTATTTTTTGCGCTGATGCGGACGGGTTAATGTTTAAAATTATCAATCAATTAAAATTTGCAAATAGTATTCTTAAATTAAACTATTATCAGCCTATTCTTATAGAGTTAAGGACACATTTTCTATCAAATACATGTCACTTGCAGATCAACTCTCAAAATTACTTGGTAAGTGTTTAACGTGTTTTTGTCAAGTAAGCAGCTTAGCACGGTATATATTTGCAGACTTCGTAAATTTAAACTGTAGTACGTTTAAGGATGTATACCCGCCCTTCTTGCATATGCTGTCCCGTTCTAGCGAGTATATTGATCGTCGTCTGGACTTGTTGATCGTGGCTCTAGGATTGAGGGTTTTACGTCCCTGAATTCGTCCAGCTTTTTTATGTGTATGGATTCCAGGGCGTTCGTATTATAACTGCCTTAGAATATTGCGGGGTTGCGGCTTATGGCGTATCTGTTGGCGCCAGACTGCTTTATGATGGTTTGTCTATGAATATAAACTGGATTGATTTTTAGTTGTTGGAATGTAGCCCTTATAGCATTAATATATTACCAAACCAAACCAAAAAAAACAATATCAAGCAGTATAACGGAGCAATAATGTCAAATCTGCCGTGCGATTCTCTAAGAACAAACATTGTTGCATCGTTTACAACATCCGTGAAACAAGTGAATAGATGACAAGAAACGTTGAAAAAGCAACCTTGTGTACAAGGGCGAAGTATTGGACATCGGTGATCTCGTCGACAGGCTCGTCGACGAATCATTACAGAATCGCACGGCTGATTCAGGGTTGACATTATTGCTCCGTTATACTGCTTGGTTTTACTTGAGGGCAAACGTCACCACTGGGTATCTGAAATGTATAACCTGAATACTGAATACCTGATACCTATCAGAAAACGTAGGACTAGAACGTTGATAGCTTCATATGAACTTAAATTATTATTGATAATACCTATACCTATAACTATTCTGTGAAACTTACTTATTTGTTTCATATTCACAGCATGCACTAAAACACCGACAAAAAACAATTGGCATCGATGCCAATAAATCAACTGATTGAAATCTAGTTAATCTTCTAAATCGATTTCATACGCACGCCTAATCTATTGACGTCACCAAAGCAGGCAAATGTCTGTGACTAACTTACCTACTAGACAAATCCTACCTAATTTTGACGTAGACCGATAATTCTTTAAATTATCTTTCGATGGTTTGTCTTTCTAAAGGTCGATATTTATCGTTGTTATGGAACTTATCAATTTTTTTATTCCATCTGTCCATAAAAAGATTATATAGAAACTGGCCGGTACTCTATTTAATAAATATGAAATGTATGGATCCTACTAATCTTTTACTTAAATATATAAAACTAGTTGCTCTCCGCGGTTTCACCCGCGCGGTGATGAATGATGATGAGGATGATGAATTTTATATGCCTATGCTACTCAGGGTGAATGTAGCTTTCCAATGATGAAATCATTTTTGAAATCGGTCCAGTACTTTTTGAGCCAATTCGTTACAAACATACATAAAAATATTTCCTCTTTATAATAGACTAGTATAGATTAGCATAGATAGTATAGATAAAAATATAATAATTCGCAATAAAGAAAAACACATACGTTTTTATGTTAACAGAGCCCAAAAAGGTTAAATTGCTAATAATCGCAAATACCTACGTTTCATGGTAAGTTTCAAAAGGGATCACATTCAAATAGGCATATGCAATCATTAAGCTCAGTAGGTGTGGGCATTCTAACTGTATCTAATTAAATTGATTTGTCTAGTGCGATTAATTTTCAGTTAATTAAACCTCTTTGCCACCTCTGCCGTGGCCTACAGTAGCAATCTAATAAATAAACATTGGCATGTCTTCGTCTAGTTATGTGAGTGACGGCGCATATGTATAAAACAAATAAGAACCTGTATGTTTTCATTTCTAGTTATACCAAAACATACTTGTATGTCTACGCATTAATCTCGATCATAACGTGTCTTTTATACATAACTAGCTAAGGGCATATATATTGCAATGCGTGTTTTTTAAAGAAGATAAACAGTTTTTGGTAGAATTTGTACGGGCTCGAAAACTACAATAACGTTTGTAATAATCAAACGGTCTTAACGGAAGTCACAGTGATCGGATCAATTCAAAACGGACGCATAGTAGATTGAATAATTACTGCTAGGTACTAATAAGACTCAAAGTCGCACAACGAGCTGTGGAGAGGGCTATGCTCGGGGTTTCTCTACGTGATCGAATCAGAAATGAGGAGATCCGTAGAAGAACGAAAGTAACCGACATAGCTCAGAAGATTAGCCAGTTGAAGTGGCAGTGGGCAGGGCACATAGCACGCAGAACAGATAACCGATGGGGCCGAAAGGTTCTGGAGTGGAAACCACGGACCGGAAAGCGCAGCGTATGTCGTCCACCGACACGGTGGACAGACGACCTGATGAAGGTCGCAGGACGACGTTGGATGCAGGCCGCTTCCAACCGTTCCTTTTGGAAAATCATGGGGAGGCCTATGTTCACCAGTGGACGTCCTACGGCTGAGATGATAATTATGACTAATAAGACTAAGAAAGTAGATGTAGATATAGATAGTAGATGTAGGATAACAACATAATCTCTTATATTTTCTTAGTGATATATACAAGTAGAAATGTAGCATCAATTAAACACATCCCAGTCGATGAAATATTGCCTAATTTTATGTGATCTATACAATAGATAGAGCACTCGATTATTTAATTTGTAATATTTTACAATACAAATAATCGACTGATAATTTGATATTATTAACGATAACAAATCTTGACGTACGTGTAATTATGAATAATGCGTACAATGTTAAAACTTTTCCATTAGACACTGTTGTCACACAAAATAATAGATATCGAATGACGATTTGTGACTTCATTTCTATTAAAAAAATGTATCTAATCGTCTAAATGGTGAACAAATGTAGTAAAAGTTTTATAAGTATGGTAGTTATATAAGTAATAATAAGTATATTATAATATAATACCTATACAAAAATTTCACTAACGTTGTCGCCTAAAAGTCTGACCTAAGTACTAGCAATTTTATAGTCCCGCTAAGTACACAAATAAAAACACGTGACAATCACACACAATTATCAATCAGCCGTGCGATTCTCTAATGATTCGTCGACGAGCTCACCGATGTCAAATGCTTTATGAGATATACCCCTTGTACATAAGGTGGTTTTTCAAACTTTTTTGTCATTACGTCATTTGTTTCGATGTTGTCAAAGATGCAACAATGTTTGCTCTTAGAGAATCGCACGGCAGTTTTGTTACGTCAACGATCACAACGACAAATCATTAGAGTCTAATGATTTGTCGTTGCGATCGTCGACGAGCTCCCCGACGTCAAATACTTTATGAGATATCGCCCTTGTACACAAGGTTGTTTTTCCAACGTTTCTTGTCTTCTCTTCGCTTGTTTCACGGGTGTTGTCAAAGATGCAACAATGTTTGCTGTTAGAGAATCGCACGGCAGCTTTAATTAATCCCACACTTTTACTAATACTTATATTGTTCAGTCAGTTCGCATTTATTCCGATCCGAATTCATATCAAATCGTATTTTATTTCGATATTTCCCTTTAGCGTTGCCGATATTGTTTCAGGTTGGTTTCAGGCCGGGATTATCTTTGGGGCCGTCAACCCTTTGTCAAAGACTGTGTAAACATGAAAAGCGTTTATGAATTGGCTAAATAAATTGTTTGTATGATAATATATGACATTATGTTGATTTCTATTATATTTATAGATTATTATTTATTTTTATTACGCTTTCAAATCGGCTAGGACTCGCGTAATATTTACAAGAAATATTCTCCGACCAGTTTCGAACTTATTTTAAGTTCTTCTGGGAGTCATTCTAGTGCACAGCGGCGAGCACGGGCCACAGCACAGCACGTAACGGTTTTAAAGCGTAATTATGAATATAACTCGCGATAGTTTTCTATCTCAAATAATTTATTTTTGTTTGTACTTGCACTAGTTTTAACAAAGTATCGGATTATTAACATTAAGTTGCTATTTTTTACACTTGTACTATACATATATATTTAACAGTTGTATACTACTTAAAGTTAAATTACAAACCAGCACGTGTTACCTAATTTTTCCCCGCCCGGTAATGCTGTTAATGCAGACAGTAAAAAAAAACTCTCCTGTTTTTAAAACATTAGGTTACTCGTACGGTATACTTTACTGTTGATACTATAGTGCCTACAGTATCCATAGTAATTTATACTACTATAATGTTTACAGTATAGACAATCCATTAGCAATTTATCTAACACGTCTAGTTGTTTGTTACTTCTACCACAGAATAAATAGCTTCTTCTATGTCTCCAATGAATACTTTTCGAATAAATCAACCGTCTGCCGCGCCAGGATTTGGTGATTTGAGAAAATTCTGCTATAAATTGTACACCACTGAATTGAGTGTTGTTGCTGTTGTTATTGTTATCACTCATTTATAGTTCGTTCATTCTCAGTCCAACTACATCTTCAACAAATTTTCCAAGAGCTCTCTACTCTACGAATAGATTCTCAACAGATCAGAACTCTGATACTAGAAAGTTGGTCTATTCAAAAAAGACAAATCATTTTCAAATTTCTGGACCGTGGACTTCCCAATAGGATGTCACATGAAATGGGAATGCTACACTTTGTATATGAAGAATGAATCTATCCAGTAGATTTTAAGTGGTGCGTGAATAAACATAGACAGACAGACAATTTTAAATAAAACTATTTTAGGTTCTAATACCTTCCCATACAAGTAGGTATCAATCTATTTTTCATCTTACTGTCTTATGTCTAGACACGACCTTGTGTACCTACAGTTTTATTATATGTACTTAGCAGGTTAATTAAGTTTATCTAAGTTCCTCTGGTGCAAGCATGGATTGTTGGTAGGACAAAATTATGGGTAGAAGACAGCCTGCGATATAGCTATCGCAGCTAGATCCGTACTAGTTACAACAAGGTAAGATCGACTCGACAACTTTTTCGTGAGATCCAAACTCGCACTGCTGGGCCTGTTTTAAAATTTTTTTTACGGAAGTATCACCATATTTTTGATGATGTCCCCCCCCATACAACCCCCATAAAAGATACGGACTTGCACGGTCGGGTGCAAGCTATAAAGTCATTTAAAATATACTTGAACATAATTTTAAGTATCCTGACCTCAGTCGGAGATTGAGAAGCCAAGGCACTGTTGCAAACCCCTACGTGTGACGTCAAGCACCATTTGATATCAGGGCAGGGCCTCGATCTGGACACATTCCACAAACATATGCTGCACGTCTACACTGCAATTTGTCCAAATAAAAAAAAAACTATATCCAATTTAGGTTTCCAATCTGTGTTCATTAGCTGACAAAATACCTGCCTATCCCATTCCAAAAAATTTTTCCAAAACAGGTTACACAATTGGATAACGTTAGATTCGCATCAACACTCAATTTAGAGACCTGTATCAAATAATAATGAAGGTTTGACGTTACATTGGAAGTTTTCTAAAAGGCCGATACAATGGCCAATTTACTTCTGATTAGGATTAATAAACGGGCACAGGTGCCGAATTATAAATGATTGATTGGTTACATACGCTTTATTATGTTCTACGTTGATCACAATGTTCTAACAATAAGTCATGTTTCGTGACTATCGTTGGGTTGTTGACAATATGGACGAAAAAAAGAAACGTATATATGGTGTACATATAAGTAAGAAATATCAATTAATCCAAATAAAAATATTTTTTCTCAGGTTCTTAAACGTCTACGTTCCTCCGTTGTCTTAAAACAAGTGAACGTTAATTTATAAACGATTCAATTCAGTTGTTCTTTTTTAGGAATATCCTTAGGATGATGTTAGCAGAATATATTGTTTATCTACAAGAAACAAACAACGAGTTCGAAAAATAAAGCTATAACAATAGGGTTGGTCAATAAATTATGTATGTTTAAATAATATCAATAGGTTCCCTCACCATAGGCGATTATTTGCCTGTTACGCCGCTATCAAATAATTAGTCATAGTCATTGTCAAAGGGACCAATAAAATAGGACCAAATAAAATAAGAGTAAGCGTTTCTCAGTTTGATAAAAGCGAAGGTTTATCCAGACTGATTTGCTTAAAAGTTCTATGGCGTAAGAGTTATCATTACAATGTAGCACAGTTATGATAACTCTTACGCCGACAGTACCTACACCAATTTCATATGTGTCTCATAATATTACGATTTTAGTAAAACGTGTACGCAAAACGTGAGTTTTTACGTCACGCATTTATTTATTTACGTAAACAATTTTATTGCTGATAACACTTATCTTGACATTCGGCGTCCAAACTTATTTATTTTTATTCCGTTCATTAATCATTGATAAATGTTGTAATTTACTTTTCACGAATTGCGCATTAATTTTTGTAATTTGCCTAGCAACTACATTACCTAATTTTCCGCTATAATTAAGAACGCATGAACTCTCTATAGGAAAAATCTTTTAATATTTTTAGTTTTTATTACTCTTACATACACACAATATAATGATTTTGTAAGTAATAAATTGTATATAATAGCATTATTTAGAATTTGAAGTCTACGTATCAAATGAGTTTGTTGTACCTACCTAAATGCAATCCTAATAAGTAACTGATAATGGAAACCGACTGATTTTTTATTCAAGCGATAGATTTTGTCGTTGTTACTTTGAATTCTTCGTATTTGAACGATAGTGGTACTTGTTACTTGCATTGTAGATGTACCTAATACCTACCTATTAACACATTGGTGATGTACGGTCAAATAAAAGGTGTTTAAGGACTTTAAGGCGCAGGCCAATCCCAATTTTAAAATAATTTACGATGCTTTACATAAGTTTGAAAATTGCCAGATAGGACGACGTAATGCGTGAATTTTGTACGTTATCTTTATAATTTTCGATATTTAATAAAACAACGAAAAAAACTGCTGGTTACTATTGTAATACTATACGTTGGCTATGTATTACCGAAAAAAATATATATAGTGTTATCGCTGAAAATTCTGATAGTTTGGACGTGGAAGTTTATTTTTGTGGGGCTAACTAGGATTTTTTCTGCGGAAAGCGACTAATATTAAGAATCATATTCGGTTATTATTCTTTTCCTGATCATTTTCTAACCTAAGTATTTTTTTCATACAACATACAAATCAATCTGTTTCGTTACACTATTTCGTACTCCTTACTTATAAACGCTGCTTAGCTTTAAATGGCGTTATTTAGTAGTGCGCAAAGGAAACATGTTCTGCGCCGTACTAAATGACGTTATTTAAATTTAAGCAGCGTTTATAAGTAAGGCCGTAGATGTTTAGATATTCTGCTTTATACTATTATCAGGATACCGGCGCGCCTTATAGATCATCTCGAACTGATTTGTCATTATTTGAACTTTGAACTAGAAACAATCCGGTATTCTAGTCACAATAGCATTGAGTTTTGTTCTACTTTGTGCAATTGAGATTCCGAGCAGTGCGATTACCTCGGATTACAGTGACAACACAATATTATACTCTTGCGTTTGTATTATTGGATACTTAGGTTACAATTGGACATTTTCCTTGTGACGACAACAGGATAAGACGATTGGTGCACCATAACCATTTGTACACTCGTATCCTTCACAATCCGGGAAAGAAATACATACCTACCTACACACATATAAGTATAAATCTATACTTATTTGTGTGTAGGTAGGTATGTACTTACAGCAAGATGCTATTTCAACGAAATGCAATTAACCATTGGTAATAGTAGGTACTCGCAAAATGGGTTTCAGTCATTGATTGGAATTCTAGATTTGATAAAAACTGAAACGTCAAACAAATTAGGTCGTGGTCTGCGCGAGTGTTCAGCAGGTAAATACCTACTTTTACTATGTAAGATTTGACAGGAAGTTTTTCTCGAATAATTTTCTAGTTTGAGTTCTAGTTGTGTATAATCAAGTCAAATCCAGTATATTTTTTGTTGTTAATGGATTTCCGCAAAGTAACGCCTGAATCGATAAATTATGTAATTTTTTTGTGAAATATATTTAATTTTACTTAGTTCCACTTGGCTGTAAAGTGACTAATTCTATACATTTTATTAGTACTACCTAAGTACCTACGATTCCAACTTAGAAACAATAACTTAACATATCACATACCTATATAATTAACACATAATTTTCTATGCATCTTCATGAACCTCATATCTCGCCTCATTCATTTTGACAATCCTATTTTGAGAATTTAATTCGAGTAACGTTTCTTATAGTATAGACAAGACCTAATTTATATTTCCAATAATAACAATACGTCGTTGTATACAGATATGAGGAAGCTGCACAAATTGCAATGTATTGATAACTCGAGGGGCATCTCGGTAATGACGTAACATTTTGCGTAACGCTGCTGCTATCTCGACAATGAGGCCAATGTCAGACCAGCTGACTGGATCACATCCTATATTGAGTTGCGTCTTCAGCCTACTTCTCCACGAACAACTCTAAAATATATAAGTTTGCAGATGCAAGTTCATCGCGGTCTATGCGCTCCAAGCTCTAGGAACGGTTTAATCCTTCATATACCGTGATAATTAAAACAAAAGATTTATCAATGAAACGGACATAAATGTACGTCTCTGGTGCGCTAAAGGTTAAGCGGACCCAAGAAGGCACTTTTATTTTCTTGCTTTTATTTTCAAAAACAGGTTATTGTAATAATATGGCTTAATATTTAACTATTTTTTTGCCTTTTTTCATACTTACATTAATAATATATTTGATTTGCGTATTATTAATAGTGTCCTTTTAAAAGGATGCCCATGAATTCAAATTCGCCCAGTAAGTACTGTTGGTATGATTTGCATCATCATGTACTCAGTCATGTGTCAGAAGAGTATTATTTGTGACAGTGTAATTTAAATGTTTTTATTATCGCTGTTTCGTTGTAATATACGATTAATGCGTTCAAATATTACTGTTAAGGTACACATCGTAGAAGGTTAACGCCTTCCGCAAAATAACCTGAATGTTTCGGTGCAGACATGCTTTGAAATAATTTTGATTAGATTTCTATTAAACTTGTACCTATATGCGTCACCTTCCTTGAGGATAGTGGTATAACAAATTTTCATAAAAGTAAGTGAATACAACGCGTACTATATTATTATGTATAGCCACGCATACATTTTTACCTAGTGGATTATTCGATTTGGAGTAATATTTTTTTGTTGTATAGGTTTCCATTTATAGTTCAACGACCTCGGTTGTAAATTTTTTTGCGCAGTAAATGAAATTATATTTTATTAATCTAGCTAGATGATGTCATTATCATATCGAGTGTAGTTAAGCAGTCATTATTGCAGATACTTTCCTATTCTTTAAATTGATTTCTATACGATTTGACTTCCATCCAGCCCATGTCAACTTTTGTTTATAAATAATAACTTGAACCTATGCATAATATTTTATTAGTAGACATTACGGGATTTCTCTATTTTTCAATTTCGTTTGCTTAAATGACTTTGTTTGTATCGTCCTATTACCGTAACCTGATGTTATAACCAAACATCCCTTATAAAGTTGGCAAAATGTATAAAAAGTATAATTTTCTCTTTCTGTTTCTTGTTCCACGCACGTTGCAGTTCCTGGAAAAGTAGGTTGATTTCTGCGAAATCTGTTGTATTATTGGCCAAATATGGCGAATCACATGTCAACGGGTTAATGATAAGCTATTCCATTTGCTAATTAAGTAAGTACCTGACTAGGTGTTCCTGCACCCTAGTGCTTCTGCTAAGTATAGTAAATTTTCTATTGATAAAGTTAATTTTCAGATAACACCGATGTAGGGCGCTCCGCAACCTATACTCACCGTTGATTAGAAAATGGCTGCAAAGATAGTCATATTCACTATATTTGTAGAAGATGCGTGACTTAAAGTGAATCCTGAGATAAGAATCTTTTAAAGTAATACTTTAATACTTACTCATATCCCATAATTTACAACCCTACTCCACCGTATGTATGTCTGTCGAAGGGTTATAGCCTTGAGTTTTGCTTAGTTTCCATCATCTCTTTGATTATTATAAAACTTTAAACTGCAAATGCCTGCACACCACATTGTTTATAAGATTGTATATCTTACATTAGGTATGTATTAAAATCCGCTTCCGATTCAAATGAAACTGTTTATTATAACAAAAATGTTTTTTCACCATCCTATACCGTGATAATTAAAAGAAAAGATTTATGAATTAAACTGACGGAAATTTACGTCCGTGGTAGGCAAAGTGTTAAAGTGACCCTTGTTACTTACGGGATCGATTGTCATTCACCGTCAATTACGAGTACTTATCTTGATAGTCAAAACACTTTACAGTTATTGGAGTGTAACTCAAAAACTGCTTGACCGAATTTCATAAAATTTAAATGGGACCACCTAGGTAGTATACTCTACTAACAAAAAAAAGAATTATCAAAATCGGGCTACTCTGTAAAAAGTTATGGGTAATTATAACTAAGAAATAACTAATACACGCGTCGACTTGAGATCCTCCTCCTTCTTGTTATTTGGAAGTCGGTTAAAAACTAAAAACTTACGAATTTACAACATTGTCAGTTTTCGAAACGTTCACATTAAAGTAAAGGTTAGCAAAGGTGGGTATGAGTACCTTTACCGTACCGCACTAGGACGCAAACACATCACAGACATTCAGGGTATTTCTGGTCCATAAACTGCCCTAGCCAGGGATCGAACCTAGGTTTCCACACTTCGAAAGCAGGGTCATTACCCACTAAGCTAATGATCACCCCACTAGCGTTTTTACTTTTCACTCATTTCTTACTTTAAAGGACTAATCTATGTATTAAAAACTACAAATAAAAATAGTACTTCTGCTTAGTGTAGCGTGTAGTTGAACGACTGACTTTTAAATCATATTGAAACTGCATTATCTTATATTAACAAAAAACCAGCACATTTTAGACTCTTCTAAAATATATTTAGTTTTAACCACATATCAAATTTCATATCAACCTTAACATATCCACAAATTAAATTTGTAATGGAAGCAACTTTTTGTGTCTTACTTAAGTAATTATTCTTGGTTGTATGTGCCAGAGAATAACTGAAACCTTATTGAAGTTACCAATACCTTAAGCTACATATCATCGTATCAATAGGTATAACTAGTTTTCTTTCCCTGGTCTTTCGAGTAGGAACACGAGCTCCGGACGATCCTCGTTCTAATCACGGTCAATTGGTTCAATCGGCTTGAAATGACGCTCGGTTTGACGTCATCGCCCCTTTGTCTAGATCGCATAGAAACCAGTAACGGTACTGTTCCATTGCGAAACCTTATTTGATTTCTGATACTCTTTGATAATTGGCAACGTAAACAGTTGACAAGTTTGTAGTGTTTACATTATACTAGATTTGTGTATTTGTACTTATAATATATACTTCAATTTCGGAAAATACTGTCCAGAATCTATATAAACGGATTAAACTCTACAGTTTGTTGAAGAGATGTTAAAGACAGTGTGTTTATCTGAACTTGACTTTTTCCAAACAATTTGATGGGCGTGTGAATCACACTCAGTTTGAAATTGTGAAGGTTCCGCGGAAACCAAGCATGAACAACTATGAGTGTTCTAGACTTTTGTATCATTTTATATGTATGTGTTAATTGTTCTAATTATGTTTTTGTATTTGTTACAGGTAGCAATTAAGATAATAGATAAATCGCAATTAGACGCCAGTAACCTTCAAAAAGTCTACAGAGAGGTGGACATCATGAAGAGACTGGATCATCCTCATATAATTAAGCTTTATCAGGTAAGTTTACATATAATTCAATGTTGTTATTGTCATATCTGCATGTCATTGTACATTTCTGATAGATCACCAACACTTACATTTATAATATTTAGGCACTTAATTCAGTTGAAAGTCATCTAGATGTTCAAACAAAATCACAAAAACATTACTAACAAACGCAAACCATTTTGATCCAATGCCATGAATGATGACGGTATAGTTTCGCGGGGCAACAAACTCTACAAAGAGGCACCGTTGCCGAGCTGTAAAAAATGACATTGAATCTTATCTCCCACGCATAGAATCGAAAAGAGTTGAGCAGACCGTAAAAAACACCTGCGTAATATTGAAGATTGACAACGAGCTGACCAACTGCGTCAGCTGGTTGACCGCTATATTGGCATAATATGTACATTTCTTCCTCAACTGTACTTACTCGACGAGGGTCAGTAGCAGTAGCAAAAAGAGAAACTGCAATTTAGATCCCCCGTTATCTTAGTTGTTGGTGCTTGGCGGAACAAATTGCACCAATTGTCATGTTATTTACCGTGTTGATGGTGCATGTCGTATATTATATGCCCGCACGTGTCTCGCCCCGAATGTGACAATAATGATATTAGCGCTGCTAAAGTGATACAACAGATAATATTTATGTTACGTTGGCTGTTGTCTAATGCGTTTCTATCACCTCGTTGCAGATCTAGATAGCGGCCGTGCCAACACTCTAGTGGCTCATCATGTTCTTTCTCCGTATCCGTGCAAGAATAGTTTAGTTATCTATTTCAAAATAAATCCATTATGTCTCTACTATTTGTAGAAACAAAGCTAACATAGTAACTCTCTTTAATGGATTTTCAATAGACTATTTGGGTGACGATGGCTTACTAAATGGTATTACAAGATAATGATATTACCGTCGACACCCGTAACGAACCTACGTAAGAATATTGTCTTTCAGATGTTCTTGACGTCAGAACCCAGAGCTCACCTGACGAATATCGTCTACACGCGAAGCTATTTACGTCAATAACACATTGTGATGGTAATAAGCATTCATACATCGAGATAGATAGGAAAATAAATATACATAATAAAAATAGAGACTTGGTTATAGAGCAGGAAAATGGGGGGTTTGATAAAAGGCTATGGTGTGTTTAAGGCCTTTCTGGCCGAAATGTTTAGTAACCAATGCCCAAAACCTTTTATGCAGATAGACATTGTCGAAGTCAGACCGTCATTGACGTCTAAACAATTCAAAAGCCAATAACATATCAGCGTCAGACGTAGGTTCAGTATGAATTTGAGTAAAGCCTCCAAAAACAAATGGATTAAAAATTAGTTTTATCATAAACAATTCTCTTTGTTTTACATTTCAAACATTACATATGGTTGTACATCTTCGATTATCCCACACAATTCGTGCACGAGTTTTACCGTTATTTCTGTGTTTTGAGTTTTACAGACAGAATAGGTCTTAGTCGTATTGTACGATAGTACTAATAAAATCTTCTAATTATAACAAATCCTATCGACGACGGTACGTATTCGATGATGCTGCCTCTGCTTATACCATAGGTAAATCTTCTTTTCTTTGCTTTTCTCATCAAAATATTCGTTCTTATTTCTTTCTTTAAGCTTATCTATTAATTTAATTTGATATCTGTAAAGTACAAACTAGGGTAACAATCAGTAAATCCTAAGCGAATATTACAGCAGTTTTCAATAATGTTATTGAAACCCACGTTCATTATAACTTTGTAATAATAATACAGGATTTACGTGAGACTTACGCGTTGTTGATCGACAATTGTTTAAGAAGCCTTCTTATCTTTGGGATCTTAAGAGCATTGCATAGCTAGTACTTTCCATGCTAAAAGAGAAAACTCTTTTCTACCTCTTAACATTGTCCGATTTCAGTGATTTTTTTTTCATGGAGTCACTGGAGTTCAAAATCACTGAAATCGGACAATGTTAAGAGGTAGAAAAGAGTTTTCTCTTTTAAGCATGGAGAGTACTAGCTATAATAATAATAATAATAATCTTTATTGCAGGCTTAAATCCCATAATTTCAAAATACAGCAAAACAAAAGACATTATAAACAAATTATAAACTAACTAACACTAAAACTATTAATAATAAAATATGTGAAGTAGGTATGTATAGGTACCTACTTCGGTCAGGTCAGCTTATTAAATAAAATAATACTGTTACAAGTCATTATTTATTTTTGCTATGCAATCCTCTTAAGGTCGGTACGCTTGTTGCGTCTCGCCTCGCATAAAATATATTTTTTTAATAATCTTATTTAGATAATTAATGATTCATAGATATTTGCAATTTGGAGATCAACAATGTGAGATTGTATGAACGGTTTTACGAGTATCTATTTTCAAGTAAGTAGGTTAGGTTGACATTGAGAAAGTAGTAAGTATTTTATCAATTTTACGGCAATGTTTGGTTGGCAAGATTATCACAGACTGATCGTCAGAGATATATAATAATCAGAGGCCGTAGCACAAACAATTTGCGAATAAGTATTCGTATCTTGGGCGTACAAACTATGAATTATACAAACTATATATATAAGTACAATACTATATACAAACTATCTGGGTCACAGTTTCCCTAGATAACTGACAGCTTGTAGTGTTTCACGTGAACGACACGTTACGATACACCTACGCAGTTATTCGTGCTAGGTCCACAGTATCAGCGCGCGCTACTTTTCATTACCTACAACGATAATTTTATTAGATATGTCTACCGAGATGTTAGAAAGCTACGTACTAAAAGTGCTACCATAATACTTATTACTAATGGTAATAAGTATTGTAATTAGGAACATGACATATCGTTAATTCTATCACAAACCTATTATACAAAACTGCAATTAAAATCCAGTCAAGTATCAATTCGACTGATGAACGTAACTATTTCGTAAGCTATGATGACCCTGATTGCATTCAATATAAATTGCTACTAGAAAAGGATACTTAATGGTCATTATTTTTGTAACGATTATGAAAAACTGACGATTGTTTATATTTTATCACCAGAGACGTCGACACACTAACCTCGCGCCAAATATAGCGCGTCGAATCGATCAGACTACGCCTTCTCACAAACATGATAGCTGTACTCGTACCTTAATAGTTATCTACACCAGAGACTAATTCCAATCACGTCAGTGTAGACATGTTTTATTTTACAGAATATTTTTTCAATTTTAATCATGCTAGAACGACTGAAAACAATGTTACGTTATCATTGTAAATATTAATTATTCTTGAACTTTATAATGAAATAACTGTCTCAGTCAGAGACATACATAGCTACATAGGGTAAAGTACCTTTAGTCGTACCAGCGCTTAAGTCGTACCACGTCGATATCTGCGCACCCGTCATGAAAAGGTGACATCTAGCGGTGCAATATGGTTCTACTCAGTACCACGGGTAAACAGCGACACGCGGCGGCTTGCCGGAATTCGCGATCAAAAAATAATGAAAAAGTAAGTTTTTTGCACAGTTTTCACTATTATTTTTACGTCATTCATAAGTAATTTCACATAAGATTGTGTTGAAACGAATATTTTTTTGATTCATGTCTGTTTTTATAGTGTTTTCTGGTTGATATGAGCTAGATTAAACGGTAAACGGTTTCTAGGTTATGTTATTAATTTTGGTTTTTAACTTTGTACACCCCGCTGCCTAACTCGTACCTGCATAAACTTCCTAATTCGTACCGGTACGACTTAGGTGTTACAGAGATATTTTTTGCTAATTTCAATTTTTTCTTTTGGTGGTCAGTGTGGCAAAGAAAATTTATAACTCTTGGAAGCAAGATGACATGGATGAGGCTCTGCAGCAACATCGTGATGGACAAAAAGGAACACAAGTCACTAATAAAAAAAGAAAGATAGACAGGAAATCTAACAAAGATAAGAAACTAGACGCTAAAGAAAATTGGTTGTGCAAACTATGCAACGAAGATCGCAAAGAAAATATGACCCAATGTATTAAATACAAAGGATGGGTACATGATTTATGTGCAGATCTCGAAATTAAAACTAAAAATTACATTTGTGATATATGCATTTAAAAAAATGATAGTTTTATTTCCTAAAGGTACTCATTATTACGAAATGAAACTAACGTTTTTTTATTATTATTATTATAAGTAAGACTGAAATTGATCTCGTAGCATATAAGTCTACGCAGTTTTTTAATTGTCCTTAGAATTCTAGTTGGAAAGATATATGTTTCCTCTAAGTACGACTAAGGCCATGGGTGGTACGATTAAGGCAACCGGTTGCCTAAGTCGTACCGAAGGAAGGTTTTTGTAAAACCTATAAAAAAACATTTTATTAAAAGATTTTTATATGTCTTATTAGTCTTTGTTGATTCGTTAATAAATGAAGAATTTATATATGCAAAGATTTTTCTTTTATTTATATTACAATAGAAATTATAGCTATTTTCCTTGAACTGGTACGACTAAGGCGACCTTATATCGATTTAATGTCAGTTTATAGTTAATTAACATCTCTGAGTATGGCAATAAGTAATTATTACAGATTCCAAAATTGATATTAGGTATTGATGTACTCGTACCGACAACAATGTACAAAACTTATACTTCTATGTTAAATTTGATTACGAGTACAATGTTGTAGGATTCATTTATTAATAGGTATTACCTACTAGAGTAGTGAAAACATGTGTGAACCAATACAAATAGTCACGATGTAAAACAATGTATAGATTTGGCCACCGGTGTACGGGCGCGTGTTTATAGGTTAAAAACAGCGCAGTTTTTTTAAATTTTGCATTTCTTACTCAAATTAACGAAACATTGTTCAGTTGGCGTAAAGGTCAACATGGAAAGATTTTATCAGTTGATTGGAAAATTCAATTAACCGAAACGCCATGAAAACAGATGGTAGGTATGAATGGTTAATTGAAGAGTTATAAATATTAAATATTTTATTGATGACACAGTCAGCGGACTCTATAACAAGCAAATCTCTAGTATCTTTCGTTTTAATTAAAGCGTTGTCAGCTGTTAGCGCGTGTGGACGTCGGAGAAGCCAAGCAATTGCACCTCGTAAATAGTATAAAAAATCATAAAAAAATAATATTCACTATTAAATAAAAAAGTAATCCGTCAGTTGTGTATTAAAAATTGCTATTTTATTACATGTATTTCAGTCAAATATGTGAAATATGTGGTACCTAAGTTTGATATTTTTTTAAATGCACTCAAGTATGTTAAAAAATGTTTTTAATTCCGTCAATGTTTTATTTAAATGCCTTAAAAATGTCATGTATTTTTTGTCATTTTAAGTAAATCACTGTTTATGAGATAAACTGCTTTAAAACCCCTCCTTTTTATCTTCGCCAGGAGTTGACAGCACCTTAAGATTATATTAATACTAAGTATACTCGTAGTAATTACGTTATTATACACAACACTCTTACCGCCTTAGCTGATGCTAGAAAGATACGATAAATGAGTCAATTTTTTTGAGATATAAAGATAATTAGCATTCATGATATACATAATTGACAGGGCATACTTTATTGATGCATTTAGATTTGCAGATTAAAAGAAAATGATGATAACAGTAATGATAATGATATCAATAATGATTGTTGTGCAACAACAGGCAACTTAGTTTAACGTGTATATTTAATAATAAGTATATTTGCATTTCTTAAACCAGTAATCGACTCGACACTCCATACAATATTACGCTTTTAAAAAGTGACAATGTTACATTTTGTAACTAAACTACGACGAATTAGTTCGTCCATAGTTATTGAAATTGCACAGTGTTTTGCATTGGTATAGGCCTTAGAAAATACTATTTGAGGTTGCACTGCGCAAATCTATAAAATAAAAAAGTAAAGGAAAAAACTAGGTGATGACGAAAACGAGTGCGAGCTGTCATCAATATCATAGTGAAATGTAAAAACTTAAATTCCGAGGGGCAGATGTTTTGGGTGTGACGTTTAACACCTTAAAGTTTAGCATCAATATCGGTCAAAACAAGGAACGTTGCATAAGTGTGGGTTTCACGTGTCTTGTGCCTTGTATGAATGGATCGTTTACTATTCAAAGGTTGAATGGGTGTGTGTACAAATAATGCCATCTTGAAGCAATGTTTGTAGTGTCCAGCAAGGGAAAGCGTTTCCGCTCCGTGTTATCAAACAATAGGACAGCATCCGCCGTTTCATGATTGATGAATGCAATTAGTTCCTGTCCCACCATTCCTTGCCTCTGCTTTCTACTGAGGTATGTTTGTATGCTTTGTAAGTATCTAGGTGTATATGTATCTAGGAAAGTATATCTTCTTACAATTACTGATAATAGATATTGATACTGCTTATACTTAATGAGGTGTAAGTTTCATTTCAATTAAGCAATCAATCTTTTTAAGTGATTGGTAGTTATAAGCAGGATAGTCAAAGGTTGATCCAAATGTTCGAAATCTTAGATTATTTACTTACAATACATTCTAGGATGTCAAGCAATGTCGTTGGCAAGAACGTCTACATTAGCCGGTGATTGATGACTGGTGTATTGATTGAATGACGAGGAACCAATAAAACAGCACTTGTTAATAAACCAGTAGTGTTTCCTTGGTTTGACGTTCTTATTGTTCAGGAAAATGTATGATGTCAAGGTTTTTATAAAAATTCTAGGATAGACGGACGACTTAACTGACATAATTTAAGTAGTATTATCTATTGTTTTTCATCTGCCATGAACAGTTACAAGACTAATTAGTTCACGAGCATGGACATAATAACAAATTTAATAAAGGTTTATTACGAATAAAATTAATATGTTCACCTGCATGCATTTCGGTTTTTTAGGCTGCAATGGCCAATACCATTTTATATAAATTACCTATCAGTTCAAATAAACGAATCTATTTTGTAATCCTACAAAAAACGTATTTTGAATAAGTAGTAATTAACCTTCGCTTACGGTTATTTCTTGATGTTTTAATAATATATTTTCAAAATTCTTATTATAATATTACACTAAATCTGTGGACTGTTGCTAAAAGTGATAAAGATTGTACTGGCGATTAATTAGGAAATTATAATATTTTAGTCAAGTACACATCATGGAATAATTACTTCATCCGATGAACGGTTTTGGAAATTGCTTTGAGTCTGTCGGAACTTAATTTAAACTTGTACGGAATCCTGAAATGTCTATTGAATGTCAAGATAGCCTTCAAATTGAAAGGACTTGGAGCGAGCAATTTCTTATTAAGTCCTTGCCCTTAATTTTGATGGACCGTCTTTGTTTTGTCTCCTAATACCTAAGTACCTATTAACTGTTAACTAATATTTATTAAAATGCCCAGGCATTTCGCTGTTTATTTTATGCTATGTTATCACGCTAATAATATAAATGTGAAAATTTGGACCGATAGATGTTTGTTACTAACCCACACAAAAAGACAGAATGTATTTGGATGAAATTTGGAGGGGAGGACTGTACCCGTAATTAACACATAGTTTACTTTTATCCCAATTTCACGGGTAGTTCGCGAGGGATCAAATGACCTTACTCCACGCGGACGAAGTCCAGACATAAACTAGTACATACATATATTAGATAGTTAACAAACGTTACGGTGACAAAACAAGTACGTAGTTAAGGCGCGGTCGTACCCTGATAATAGTCAAAAGCAGAATCTTTAAACATCGAGTGTAACGAAACAGTTCGATAATAATCTATGAAAAAAAAACTTAGGTTAGAAAAGGAACAGGCAAATAGTAATAACCGAACAGAATTCATAAATATTACTCGCTCTCTGCAGAAAAAAATCCTAAATAGGTGCATTAAAATAAACTTTCACGTCCAAACTCTCAGAATTTTCAGCGATAACACTATATTATTTTTTAGGTAATACATAGCCAACATATAGTACTAAAGTAGTAACCAGTAGTTTTTTCAATTGTGTTAGTATATATCGAAAGATATAAAGAAAACGTACAAAATTACCGCATTTTCGCATTACATCGTCCAATCTAACAAGCGATTTTCAACCTTACGTAAAGCATCGTAAATTATTTTAAAATTGGGGTTGGACCGTGTCTTAATGCGTATTACCTATATACTAAATAAATAAGAGTTTTAACAGCGTAGTGAGGAGTTACAGATATGTACCTACTCGTATTACTAGCTAGCCCGCCAGTGGCGTCGCTCGCTTGTTCTATACCTAGCATACGAAACAATAGAAATAAACTGAATTCACCCCCTCAGGGAAGAAATTTCCAAATATCCTTCTTTAGTGGATGCTTACAACATACAATGCAACAGAATAGTTCAAGCTTGTAACCTCAGTGGTTTAGGCTCTCCTCAGCTAAATCAGTCAGTCATTCAAGACGAGTAATTATATATGTATATATTAATAAACATGCCTATTAAGTTTTGCTATGTCTTGATACCTGTAGCATAATTAGTATTGTAGTTAGCATAATTAACACTGCTTTATTGTTACAGGTCATGGAGACGAAAAACATGATCTACATTGTATCGGAATACGCCAGTAAAGGAGAAATATTTGGTAAGCATTCTAATTAGAGTTGTATTGTCCTAAAATAACTCCAAGAAGCTCCAATAACTCTCCTTAGAATCTTTAAAATTATTCAACGTCACAGAGTCGAAATTTGTTAAAGCATAAATATGTTTTACCACGAATGTCATTAAATGAGCTATTCCTGTGATTTGTATACGATATTTGTTTTCCATTGATTATAAAGTTAAATATTATTATATCGTTGACTTTTCAAATCAGTGCGTATTTATCTTTAAGTGTTTTTTTCTCCAATGAAATAAATGTAATGGAACCATTACATTTATTATCTAAATACATATATGTCAGTAGGCATAGATTTAAAAGTTATAATTTAATTAACATTTATGTACTATATTTTAGTTGATTTCGATTTTGACCTTCGTGCTTGTTTTGTGTCTCGTCTAATAATTAAACGTCATATTTTAGTGTTTTATTACAACCTCCTGCTGCAATAATCTATTAATAACTTCTCGCGTCACAAAAACTCATGTAAGTACTTACGGGTAAGTACCTACCGAAATAACCTCGGAATCGATTAAGGGCATTCGCTGGGTTCGTGACCGTTTCGGCCATGACGTCAACAGCCTCGACGTGACGTCATCAGGGTATCGCAGGGTGGAAGGTGGTGCAAGGGGCGCAATAACGCGCACAGCTGACTACGCTCCCCCAAAATTAGGAGGGTGATGAAAGCCTTTAGCGTGTTATTCATGAGCGAAGAAATCAGGGTAAATACAAGAAATATTTTAACTGAGAGAGGAAACAAGTATTTAAAAATGTTGTGTAACTTTGTGATTTACAACTGCACAGCTTTCGTGAATTTACTCAATTTAATGCATATTTATGTAATCCAAGTATTCCCAACCTACTTCAAAAAAGAGGAGGTTTTAATTACATTGCACTTTTTATTTATTATGTCTCTGAACTTTTTCTAAGTAAACAGGATTAAGTAAAAATTGTTTTATATTTGAAAGCTGGTGCATCTCATGTGGTCTCATTAGTTCGATCAAGATAGTGGTTTTTGGAGAATCATTTGTCATCAACACCGGGTCTTCAAGTCTTTGAGTAACTTTTTTCAATAATAGAATGGAAGTGGTTTTTTTTTTCTAATTGTAAATTACATTGTACAATCTTCATCATCTCAGCCGTACCACCGTGTCGGTTGACGACCAACGCTGCGCTTGCCGATCCGTGGTATCCACTCCAGAACCTTCCGGAGTCATTCGGCCATCTGTTCTGGGCCCATGTGCCTTACCCACTGCAACTTTGACTGGTTCATTTTCTAGGCTATATCGGTAACTTGCGTTCTTCTACGGATCTCCTCATTTCTGATTCGATTATGTAGATAAACCCCAAACCAAACCCTAAGCATAGCTCGTTGCGCAAACTTTGACTTTACAAGTAAGGCGCATAGTGAGAAACCACGTTTTAGTTATATAATATGTAAGAAAATCTGAATCTACGCTCTCAATTCACACTCAACCCCACGGATTTCAACGACAGGAAAATAATTATTTTGTAAAAATCCATATTACTTTATATTTTCTTCAGACCCATCTCGTTTAATATCCGATATGATCCTGTGTAGCGTCCCAGCTCAGCCCCTGTAATTTTCGATGAAATTAATTAAATCCCTGGGATGCTATTTTCATATTCACAGCGATTTATACGCTGTTTTTTCGGTCGCGAACGTTTTGAGAGATACCCTTATTATAAGAAACGACAAATTGATTGATAACAGTACCAATTAGTTTGATTTTAATTTAAGATAATTTGTCCATACCATGGGCATCGGTTGTATCAGAATGTAAAGCCTTCCTGCAGGTTTTATCAGAAGTATTCGCACGTTATTCTTTTGTAATTGAATTTTACATGCTATACGGAAACACCAACAACTAAGGTATATACGAGTAGGAGGCCTCAAGTTATGAGCAACCCATCCCAAAAATTACTGTGTTTCGGTTTGAAGGGCAATGTTTCTAGCGAAATCACAGGATAAGCGATTTAAGATTTTAAATCTCAAGATGACGAGCGCAGTGCATGGCCAATATTGCCATGCAGGGTTTGAACTGTTGTAATTTGAAATTCTGAATGGCATTGAACTGTTATGGCCAATCGTGACGCTTAATATCAGGCGAGTGACATGCAGGATCACCACGATATCTATAAAACACCCAAACAGACAGGAAAACAATTGAAATTTATAATGTCTAGAAGAGAAAGATAATTTTATTACGATCATCTTTCTTTAAAATAATCACCAAATATTTCTGCCCGCGGCTTCGCCCACGAGCTTTGTTACTAAGTGTAACTCAGTATTCCACGGAAAATCCGGGGTAAACATTATCCTACATTCTTCCAGGTTCAGGTTATCTACTCTGTTCAAAGTTTCAAATTGGGTCAGTAGTTCAAGCGTGACAGAAAGACAAACATTCATCAAACCGTAAAACATGCTTTCGCATTTACAATACCTACAATAATTATCTATCATTATATCATCTCAGTCGTAGAAGGTCCACTGCTGAACATAGACCTCACCCATATCATAGTAGTATTATATGTAATATTATTATTAAAAGGACCGATTGGATGCGGCTTGCCATAAAACGTCGTCCCACGATATTTATCAGAGCGTCTGTCCACCTTGTCGGTGGACGACCTACGCTGCGCTTGCCGGTCCGTGCTCTCATCTCTAGAACCTTCCCGCCCCATCGGCCATCTATTCGGTCCGCGTGCTATGTGACCTGCCCACTGCCACTTTAACTAGCTTATCTTCTGGGCTATGTCGGTGACTTTCGTTCCTCATTTCTGATTCGATCACGTAGAGAAATCCCGAGCATAGCCGTCTCTAAAGCTCGTTGCGCGATAAATCATTATAAATGTTATTAATTTATATTATTGATACTCATTACTGATTGTCGCTTCTATTAGTATATTTATTTAATATCTAAACCGAATTGATAAATGTCTACTTAAAAAACAGTTTGATGTTCTTCGCATATTTAAAATATACAAAACAAAATGATATTGGACAACTATTCCGTTAGAACAGCAAATTTTGCGTCCGTCTGTCTATCTCTTAAATTCTGAGTGGTTCAATGCAATGTATCTTCAGTTTGAATTTATATAAGGATAATTATACGCAAAAAGTTGACAACAATTTGAAAAGCTTATCGTTTCCGGTAGTCAAGTTTATTTTAAATTGGATAACATCGCCGCAATGGGATCATAATGTTCTATTTTAAAACGGAAAATGAACTCTTTGCAAACCACTCATCTTTTATCAATGCCATGGCCACAGAATAAATAGTAGCACTACGTACCATGCATGACATCATCATGGGAATGGGCATACAATCAATTAGAGTGAACTTCAATGGTACAGCGACCTAAAGTACGTACGTACGTACGTATGTACCTATCTATACACCACAATACTTACTCCCGCGTCGCCCAGCGGAACTAGTTTCGCCAAACAAGAGAAAATACCGCCTCACTGGGCGGTACAAGTTTCGCTGTAGTTATTGAACTTCATACTATTTACCCATCAAGTTCCGCGTGGTATTTTTCGCTACCCACAGCGGTAGCGAATAACGCCCAGGTCTACCCACAGCGGTAGCGAGCCCAGGTCTGAATAGGCCTTAAATTAAGAAAGTACAATGGGCGGTCTTATCGCTTATAGCGATTTCTTCTAGAAAACCTTTGTATGTTCATTATTTTAAGAGTTAGTAGACGATGGTGAAAACAATATGTTATTTTAACTCAACATTATTTTATTAAAATTCTAATACATACTATCATAATATATACATCATATATACATCTAATAGTCAAATACTAAAAATGATATACTAAGTAATTTTTCTACAAAAAGTACTTAGTACACATATATTCTTTATTTTGTGCCATAGCTACTAAATAATATTCTACATCCAAAGTGACCTTTATTTTGGAATGACCTGCGATATAACGGTATCGTCAGTCAAATGTGTTTCGTAAATGAGTCATTCTCATTATGCGGGCGACATTTTAAGGTATAAAATATTGTAAACATTTGAAGACAATATAATACAAATAATAAACGTAATTGTTGTCACAGATTACATCGCGAGATACGGAAGAATGGCGGAGCAAGCGGCCCGTCGGAAGTTCTGGCAAATTCTCTCTGCTGTGGAATACTGTCACGAAAGGCGGATAGTCCACAGGGATCTCAAGGTTTGCGATTGTATGGAATAATAATTATAAGAAATCATCGCAAGATGGTGTGTGTGACTAAAATAAGTGAAGGTCGGCCATCCTATGAGTTTTCTGTATAGTCCTGTGAAGACCATTTCTAATGATGAGTTATAGTAATATTTTACATGACACCAATCTTTGAGATAAGTCTCTTTTTGACAGTATTTATAAACTAATATTATAAATGCGAATATTTGTATGTATGTTATTATATGAATGGATGTTTGTTAATCTTTCACTTTTGCTGAGCCAATTTAGATCACATTTGGTATGGCGGTAAATGAGGCGCTGGATCACATGGTACTTTACATCATTATTCATCACCACGCGGGTAAACCACGGGTGAAATTTAGTATGGAAGTAGATGAGGTGCTGGATTAAGTAACACATTGAATACATTTCATCATCATCCATCACCGCGCGGGTGAAACCGCGGGGCGCAACTAGTGTTATAAATTGTATTGCTCAATATTGCATTTTTTTTCCAATCCTTCATTTATCCAGCCAGCATTCTGGGCACAATTCCTTCAACAAATGGTTTAATAAATTTTAAGCGTCTTTTATTCGTTGTCCATTTTTAAGTTAATTGTCACAATTTTTTTATGTAAGTATAATAAATAAATAAATATATACTTATTACATTTAATATTTTACATATTTCTTCGCTACGTTAAATTCCGATACAACATATTATAAAGTACAATTTGGAGGGATGTCTTACAGTTACCGATTTCCGTTGTATAACAATACCTTTCTGTGAGAAAAGAAACTGTAGATTGTGACTCACAAAAGAGCATCTTACATACGAACAAAGCCTTGAAGACTAATGAACAGCCCAAGGATTTCGACTTGAGTATCCTTGGGAACTGAACACAACAACAACGTACCAAAACTGTACTGAAACAACAGACCAACAATATGCATGAATTTGAAGCTAGCTACAACTTTGAGGTTAACAAGTTTGCTTAGTTTATTTTGCGGTTCCAGAGACTAAAGTGCTGAACAAACAGCTTAGATAGAAAGCATTTCCGTGTTCTTTGCATTTGATGTTTCTATAAGTACCTACCTACACTAATCAGACGCTGAAGTATTGATTTTATATTATGTGGTTTTAGTAAACAAATGCTAGTTATTATTAGTAGATAATTGTTAGTTTCTTAATATGGTTTTCTTCATATGTCACCGGCATAAAGTAAATAATCCACCAATTCGTCACTGAATGAATGATGAATGAGTGAATGAATATGTGGCGTGGGGTTGCAGAGTGCATTGACCCCAACGAACTTTAAACATAGACATATCTAATAAGGCTGTACGAAAAAAACTCCAATGGTATTTTTTCAACTTTGTATAAAAAAATTATAAGAGATTTAAATTTCTATACTTTGCCATCTGAATCCTGACTAGGTAAATATGCACACCTTTCAGTTGAGTTAGTTGCTTAAACCTAAGCATCTACATTAATAATATGCATGCTTAAATATCAAGAAACCACCTCATTAACTTGAAATATGTAGATGACAACCACGGTTATACAGTGTGTAACAAAATGTTGAAATAATATTAAAACCACACACGCAAACGCTTACATAAAATTGCGACCTAACTAGGTAGGTACTGCGTCCCAGACACTAGTCAACATTCCGAGTTATGCGTAGGTAACCAACGTTTTTCTAATACCTACTCAAGCCGGTTCATCCCTGAAAAGCCAGGCCAAAGACGGCAATGAGCTTCAGAACGTAGACTAGGTAAATAAGAGGCGTAAGCGGGGCCTTGCATGGGCTGGTGCAGTGCTGGGAGAGTGCGCATGCAGAGTAGGGGGACGATAGTGAAATGAAATAATAGGTGGCGTGGTGTTGCAGAGCGCATTGACCCCAACGACCTTTAAACATAGGCATATCTAATAAGGCTATACGAAAAAATCCAATGGTATTTTTTTAACTTTGTATAAAAAAATTATAAGCGATTTAAATTTTAATACTTATGCTTATATTTTGATAAATATGCACACCTTTCAGTCTACGCTGTACAAAAAATAAAAAGATTAAATTATTATCAAATCTAATAACCATTTGTAAAGTTGTTGGCACCAAACAATGCTCAATATTATTTTAACCTTTAACAGGCGGAGAATTTGCTGTTGGATGCGAACATGAATATCAAAATAGCAGACTTCGGGTTCAGCAACTACTATGCTACGGGAGAACTGCTAGCGACTTGGTGTGGGTCCCCCCCTTATGCGGCTCCAGAAGTCTTCGAAGGCAAGAGGTATACGGGCCCCGAAATAGACATATGGGTAAGATATTACATTTTTCTCCAATATAACCACAGATATACCCTTCCAATATTGCAGCCTAGGTTTACGATACCTACGCAATAAAAACGTCAGCCTGCTAAGACACATCATTCTGTAGGCTCGCGTGGAAAATGGTACCCAGATAGATACGAGTAGATAGATAGATAGATAGAAAACACTTTATTGAAACACCACATTAATCACTTAATATTAAAAAGTGCAATTCTTTAACCTAGGTGTTACAATGGGCGGTCTTATCGCTCAGAGCGATCTCTTCCAGACAATATGTGATGGTACGAGTATAACGTTTTGCTTACATATTGGTAGTGATTTGCTTGTAAATTAAACACTAAACTATAATGCACAAAGTGATTCTGTTTATACTACAAGTACAATTTGAAAAATTTAATACCGACTTCCATTCTATTCAGTTATTGGAGTGTAACTCAAAAACTACTCGACCGAATTCGATGAAATTTAAATGGGACCACACGGGAAGCACCAGCTTTCAAACAATTTTGAGAATCGGTTCACCCAGTCGAAAGTTATGAAGTAACAAACATAAAAAATAAATAAAAAATAAACATACAGTCGAATTGAGTACCTCCTCCTTATTTTGGAAGTCGGTAGAAAATCCACATTCGTGTAAACTTAGAATGTCAATTCTAAAAATATGACTATTCTTTTCCATTGTGGGTAATCTTACTTCAGTTTAGAGTCTAAACTAGTCTTAACTTGAGACTAGTTTCGAGAGCACGAACTTAGGTAGGTACATGACGATATTTGCACTAAAAATACACAATTGAACAGAAAGGTATTTAAGAATTGTCATTTGCAAGCGTTTTATACTAATTTGGACTTAAGCATGAAAAGAATAAGAACTACCGGGATTTCTATAAATAAATTTTAGTCTAGTTTGGTGTTCTGGACAAGCGACTTTCTACTATTATTTGAATTTGAAATACAAAATTTATGAACCTATAGAAGTACACTGTTGGGCCTAGCACGAAAATTAACGTCATGGTATCGGTGATACAGTATGTATTCAAACTATTATTTATCTAGTACAACTGCGGCACAGATAACTCATAGTTTGTATACGATTATTACTTACGCATTTTTTTTTGTGCTGGGCCCCTGGATCTGGTCCCTGTCAGTGGAATAACGACAGTGTTAAATAACTAGCGTTTTTATACATTAAACAGTATTGTCAGTAACAAATGTTACCCATTAGTTTATGTTCAAACTGCTCGTTCATATATATACGTACTACACCTATAGTAGTAATAGAAAAACATATATTATACTTGGAACTATTTCAAGGAATCTGCCAATTTATTCTTAACGATAATGATCGTATTGCTTGGCGAATCTAAGAATTTCCATTTGTTTTTCTGTCTGTTTATATGTTTAGTTTAGATTTATATTTTTAGTTTTCATATTTTATGACACAAGTTTTAGTTGGAACGTTTTACGGGTCTCGTCAAAATAATGTGAGTGTCCTTTTGGAACTACCAACCTAAATGTTTAGACTTCTGAAAACACGTTTTAATTTTATAGGGTTATGCATAAATGTGTCTCTAAAAGCGTAAACCTTTTAGGATCATTTTGTTCTCCGTCTGACTGTCTGTCAAGAACCTTTTTCACAGGAACGCGTAGATGTATCATGTTTGTAATTTATAAGTACAAACATGATACATTTATCCTGCGGCCGATTCATCTGCGGAGCTGTTAAACTTGTGTGTCAACGGTCACAAGATACGACTGTTCATGCAGCAAATTTTCGCATTTTTTGCGATTTCCCAAGGGAATCAAACCTATAGGGGACCTCCCGTTGACCTATTATCATGAAATTTGGCACAAAGCAATGTCTTACAACATATAGAAAAAAACTGAAAACCGTACATAGGTATGTAGTATAGTGTAATATGAAAAAAGCGAATTTACTATTTAAATCTTATTGTTTGCGGTTGTTGCAGTAATCGTGTCTAGGGATCGAATCGAACGGCAAAATTAAGTTTGTTGTTTAAACTAGTTTGTCTTTTAGTTAGAGCAATAATGTAAGACATTTTCTTAATGTACGCAACCCTCAATGGGCGAGTCCAACTCGCGTTTGGTTGTTTTTTTTTATGTTAAGCTGGTTTAACTTTGTTATAGAGCCTTGGAGTGGTGCTATACGTCCTTGTGTGCGGTGCTCTACCTTTCGACGGTTCTACTCTACAGTCGTTAAGAGATAGAGTGCTCTCCGGGAGATTTAGGATACCCTACTTTATGAGTGAAGGTGAGTAATATATCGGTTAACAGACAATTAGTTGTGATAAAACTGTGTACTTAAACATTATGACAGTTTTAAGTGCGAGCCAAATGCATTCCAGCAGTGCGAGTTTGGATCCAAGATAAATTTGTCATGATCTGATGATGATTTTTATATATCTATCGCATCTTGTCTCTAGATAGATCTGACCGCGACAGCTATATGGCGGGCCGGCTTTTACCTATAATTTCTGTCAAATTTTATCCTATCGACCATCCATACTCAGTCCTGGTGAGTAGTTTACATGATTATAAATGTAATACAAAATCTTAGCACGTCTCGAAGTAAGGAAACTTCCCGATATGTCGTAAATCAGAGGGTTTTGTCAAACTTTTCCTCTAACGCAGCAATCTGATTACCGTACGTGTCCCATCTTCGAAGTAACTCGAACTTACTAAGAGTAGGTACGTAGGTGTTTTCACACTAAGTAGGTACATCAACTGGAACTCTGAATAACCTTGCCGAGCTGCAAATTGATGACGTGTTTCGTTGGTACAGACAACTGCATAAACATAGGTAGGTATTTATTTTTTAACAACAACGTTTTAACAGAATGTTGTATATAAATATAAAATTGTATAATAGGTACTGTTTAAACAATTTTTTATAATCCACTATCGCCTGCACAGCGAAAATTAAACCTTTTCGCACGCTAGTAAATTTATTCTATGAATTTTAAGAATTCGTAAAAAAATTCTGTAGACGAACTTTGACAGGAGCCAATAAGAAAATATAGAGTTAATTAGTGCTTTAAAAACCTTTGTTCTTTGAACTACTTTGAACCTCATTAGTAAGAAAAAGTTGTTTCATGGGTCAGGCCTGGCTATAGTTGTTTTGATGGATCCGCCCCCTACAGACTGGTATTAGCCATTGGGCAAGGGCATTAGGCGTATGCCTTGATAGCATAAAATCTATAGGTACTTACTGAAAACGTAATAATTATGAGATAGATCAGACTATAGCTTCCACACATTATATATCGCGTATTCAATGACGTGGTGTACGAAAACTTATTTGCGTTTTCAAATATAATTTGTATAAATTTTCGTCCCGCGCCGGTTCACAAGTCGAATGAAATGAAATTAATTATATTTATTGGAGAACCGTGTTGAAATTGATCTTATTAAGGAACTTAGTGCTTGAGGAATCCCAGTTTGTCCATGGCGAACGTGACAATTATATGAAATATCAAATTAAATTAGATTATTATCTTAATAAGTTATGATATAATTTAAATCTACAGAAATTTGCTTATATTTAAAATATTACGCATATATCAATGGTAAAAGACAGAGGTAGAGGTATACACGATCTACAGATTACCCCAGTGATACTATCACATATACTTCGCATAAATTATTAGGCAGATGATTAAATATGAAGAATTTAAGATAAAACAAGTGTTAATATTTATATTCTAGTATTATGTGCATGCAGTCATGCACACATGCACACAGTAGGTAACACATATAAGAGTAGGTACACTAACTTTGAATGTATACTGACTTGAACTAGAACTAATATTATCAAACAATGTTCTAAATCTAACTGATTATCGTATGGCTATTGTATATTTTGTTCGAGGTTGATAGTTTGTTGATCTAAATATTTTTATCATTCGTAACAAAGTAAAGTGAACTAGGTACCTAACTACTTTGGCAAATATCGATAAAATGATATTGGTTTGTAGTTTATACTTAGTAACAAAAATTGCATATTATCCTATAAAACGTATAGAAATTGAACAAAATTTGTAATGATATGAGACAATGGTTATTCTAGAAAGATTTGATCATAAAAACATGGTGTAGGTATTTACCATATTTTTAATAAATAATAAAAACACAGAATAGTCTGTGTTTACTGTTAGTAAAAAAGCATGAAAATATTTTACGTAAACAAAAGTAAAAGTGCAGACAGGTTTCGAGTCACCCCGTATAGTTTCACTTGTTACGAGCCCTGAAAACCTTACAAAATTACTGATAGATTTTAGTAAGGCCTGGTCTTGTATTATTTTTCGTCACGAACTCTGTCTAAAAAGAAAATGTTAACTAGGCTAATAAGAAAGTTTCTAAGTGTTTGCCCGAGATTAAGTGGAGGCTCAACTCATAGACGAGTTTCACCAACTCCTACAATCTTCTATCTAATTATGTACCTTTCATGAACTTTCTTAACTACAGAGCCCTTAATTATATACTTCGCCAAGTTCGAGATCAAACATATACCTAACTATTGCAGAAAAGTTTATTAAAGTTTATTAAGTGACTTACAAGTACAATTTGAAAAATTTAATACCGACTTCCATTCTATTCAGTTATTAGAATGTATTAATAAAATAATGTAAATGTATAATAGTAATATGTATTAATAAATTAAGAATTAAAAAAATAATATTAAATCTCAAAAACTCCTGGACCGAATTTGAACAAAAATAAATGGGACACGGGAAGCATCAGCTTTCATACAAAAAAATAATTTTGAGAATCGGTTCAGCCAGTCAAAAGTTACGAGGTAACAAACACAAAAAAAAAACAAAAAAACATACAGTCGAATTGAGTACCTCCTCCTTTTTTGGAAGTCATAGAAAATAAAAATAAATTAGAACATTTTGACAATTAATTAAAGTAACTCTACATAATTCTACACAGCGAACAAATACACTCATATTGTAAACGATCACTTTTTTTAAAATAATTATAATCGGCCAGTGTTTCATACATAAAACCTTTTTTCGCAACCTTCTGAGTGGCCTGATACGAGTACATACGTGATGAGATGATATAATAATTCACAGGAAAATGAAACCTCTGAATAAAAACATAGTCCCACGATTTCAGGGTGCCTTAAAGGTACCTACCTACCTACTTTTACCATGACACCATAACCCTGATGATTCAAATCAAGCTGGCTGTGTAGCCATTCAGTCTATAACAATGAGTTGTGTGGCTTCCGTTTAAAAAGATCAATGTGAAAATGAATCACGTTGTTTTTGCTATCTGATGCCGCTCCAGTTCGAATAGCGATGTGTTCATGAATGGAATTTTACTCAATGAAACTATTGACGTAAAGCTCAGAGCACATGATTTATTACAAACAAGATTTTCAATATTTACACATTTGTAGGAACTCCTACATACATTTCAGTAAATAGGTATAACATCTCGCTGGTACAAATGGCAAGTTTTTGTTATGATATATTATGACAACACTGAGAATACCTAGCTTACGTCACTTACATACCCGTTAATATTACTGTATGTATTAAAATGCACGCTTGTCTTGATTATGGTAAATTACTAATATAGGTACCTAAGTAGCTACTTACGTAGTCACACTCAATGTGCAATTTGGTTTTATAGTAATTTCGTGGGATTTCAATAGAATAGGAGCATTGTCTATTGTTTGCGTTTATATCTTTGTCTTATGTGGGAACCTATGTTCAGAAAAACTACATGCATTCCAATTAATTCAAAAGATATCGCTAACACTTATATTCCATCTATAGATATTTACGTTCATTTTATCTATTGTGCAAGTATGTTCTGTTCAGTATTTACAGAAATATAGCTATGTGTGTGAGTGTGAGTGAATGTTCACTCATATTTAAAAAACAAATTAGACACGTCTGGGGAAACCAGCTCGACCACCAAACTTCGCAGACTATCAGTAGTTACGGTTACATACATACTTTACGGTTTAAATCTGTTTTTTACCATATATTATGGCGGGATTTTTTTCACGCACTCTGATCTGCTGTGATCACGTTATACCTGGAGACACTGAGAAAACCTAACACGTTTTAAAATCATTGGGCACGGTTTTCTAAATAAAAACTCTTACCAGTCTACCGTCAATATGTAGTAATTATACAACAGCCCAGACATTAGAACACTTTAAACATTGACCCTAAAGCTAAAGTTATGCATGTATTAAGAAAGTAGACATGACCTTTATGAACGAAGAAAATAACAAGAATGAAGTAATGTCGTCTTCTTGCTGATTAGGGAGTGAATGCAGTGATAAGGGATTATTTCTCATAATACTTACAGAAATTATAGCCTTTTAGAATTATGCAATTTATGCATTGTAGATTCCGTAGATTGTGATACCTACTCTGCAGTCAGACATTGAGAGGGTGGTGGAGTGGAGAAAACAAACTACACTTCAACCCAACCAAAAGTAAAGTAAAACCAATCAGATACACTTACTCGTACTTGCTAGTACTTCGCTTAAACTAGTACACGAAGTCCAATACTTAACAGAAACGAGAGTATTTTTTTGTTCTAAAATAGATCTTAGATGCCCAGGAAAACATTCACTAGGCACTATTTTAAAAATAGTACGTTGTGAATAGGTACTATTTTAAAAATAAACTGACCTTTAGGCCGGGCTATTTCATAGCTAGTTAGCTAATTGTTAAGGTTACGAATGGTTGGAAATGACATTGTATTCATACACTATACGTGATTGTTAACCATTTGTAGTCTTAATTATTAGTAAACTGGTTTGGTAGGTATCAAAAAATTTACCTAAACCAAAGGATGGTTTGAAAAGTTGGGAAGTTTTCGTCTTTATATAAACATCAAAACACTACAAAGAGAGCCTAGGTGGCTTTTGGGGGATTGGGTTAACAGCAACCAACTTCCCTGCGAAATATCTCCCAGCAAAAAGAAATTTCTGATCAATTGAATGCAAACCACTATAAGCATTTATTTGCATTAATCTTAAAAAATGCATGCTTACCTACATTACAAATGATTTCATCCTTATGCTTATAACTACTTTATATGTGACGAAATGCATATTATATGTAATTGTTAAAGACATAGGTCACTTAACCATACATGTCGCAATTCCTAGAAAAGTGGTATGATTTCTGAGAAATGTATTGTATTATTGGACAAAAATGGCGACTGGCGGGTGTACGGGTTAACACCAGGTGAGCCTTGTAACGTGCTTGTACCGGAACAATGTAAACTAAAATGTATGGCAATATAAGTACTATACAGTATTATTTATATTAATCAGGTAGTTAGGAATACTAATTAATCAGTCCGCATCAGGTTTACGGCGTTTACTCTATAACAAAATATTTATGAATGAAGTGGAGGCTTTCTGATTCCAACTGATTAAGGATAGTAATTGAGTAGGTAATTTTTCATAAATAAATACACATTTACAAAAAGGTTTTAGATGCGATTATTAACCGAGTTTTGCAATTACATTCAATTAAATATTAATTAGTTAGATAAAGACTGAAAACCATGTCCTAATATTGTAATAAATGGCATAAATTCATATAATATTGTTGTTATAGATTTGATATTGTGTTAATCCATGCATATGTAATGTACTCTACTTCTCTACAAATTGTAAACAGCTGTGTGTATGTCAAGCATTTATGTTAATTATTAGGCGAATCATTTTGATTGATTAGATCTACATAAAACACGATATCAAAACATCTAAAACACGTGGTGATAAGATTAAATCTACCTACGGCTGTTTTACAATGTAAAGAGACCAAATACTGTTATAACAGATGCCTGTCTAGATGACAATCCAAAGTCACCTAATGGTGTACTCTAAAAGGGCGATGTCTTCGGGATGCACGTCCTTCTTTAACGAGCAATGTCAATAATCACCTTGCGAAGTGATGACGGTTGTTAGCCAGGAATAGAATGCTCTCTGACGTGAGCTATGGTGTACGTCGATACATTTCTCGGCGAAGGTTTGACGCAAGAAATGTTAATGACTCTATATAAACACCGAGTTATGAATTGGTGCACGGAATTTTTGATGTTGGGACGCAATTCAGGAATAGTGGTTGCTACACATTTTTATAACAAAACCTCAACTAAAAAAATACATGCTGTAGATTATATTTTAGAAGTCGTGATAAAATAAAAGGGCAATTAAACCTTCAAATTAAACAACTTCAAACGGTATAACTCGTATAATTCTATATTATTTTATCCTGAGGTGTTCATAACGTCGGAATACAATTTTAAGGTACAAAAAATGCGAAAGCCTAAGAAAAACCTTCTCATTCCTTTCTAGGGTCTAATGCATTATATCTACTACTTCAATTGAATACACAATAAATTAATAAGAATGTACTAGGTGTACTTATATTTACATATCATATGCTTACTTAATTATATATACAATTTTATTATTACTTTTTACTACTCTAGTATAGTTACTAGTCTTTGTATAATGTCTTATTTTCGTGTGTTACGTTCATCATCGAGTTGTTATATTCAATTAGCTAATTCTCCGAAGTTAGATCTTGTGCAGGTAATTGGTGGCGACGGTTCGTAGCTACGTGACAAGTCTTGGTAATACTTGGCTACATAATTGAATTATTCACACTGAGAACAAAACACTAATATGGGAATAATTCCGAGAGAATAAACTTTAGTTTTAATCACAATGGCTAGAGGCGAAATTGTTGAAACGTTGAGTTTAGAGCTTTCAGGACGACCGCTCGCATCTCTGCGGTTTTGCGTCCTCCCGACTGCTCCAGGCTGTAACCCTTGTTAGGCACATACCACAGAATTTTATACCTACTACCGTCAACCGAAGCTCGTCTGCGTTGAATACTGTTTGTGACTACGCCGGATGAGCGCACCCATTAAAAATTACTCATAAATACCCCTGCTTTTATTTTCAATAGAGCTAACGAAGGTATTATATTCGGGGACGTGCATACCTCATCAACAAGAAGAGTGAGGCTGTAGAATGTTAAGGTTTCTTCTCTGTCGATAATTATATATTTGCAGTCACCTGATCCACAAGGTTCTATTAAAAAAACTATTTACATTTGGCGGTCCGGCTAGAACTATGATAATGAATTATTCAAATTTGTAAATTGACTACTTGTTGTGGAAAATATGTCGCCTTTGTCAATCTGAATTTCAAAGGTATGAAAGCTTTCCGCTCCAAAGAGAATATATTTGTATGAATTTACGATTATTTTGAAGACTGCATACATCTACTCGAATGTGCTTATCTTACTGCTATATTCCAATATGAATAAACTGATGAAACAGAAACATTGTAGTTTAATATTTGATGCATGTTATAGTTCAATCGATGTCAAATAAGTACTATTTGAAAAATATAATACCGACTTCCATTCTATGCAGTTATTGAAATGCTCAGATTATAGAACAAAAGGCAGATGGAGCGTACCGAACACGCGAGCGTCGCCACCAAAGCGAATACAAATTCAAAAGCAAATACAAACCCGCGCTAGTGCTATACGCGACTTGTCCGAAGCAACACGTTACGACTGGTTCGTAATTTTATTGTAAAAAATACCGTCTTGTGTTAATTAACACTGTAAAAGTTGTTCCCAAAAAGAAAAAAAAGAAGATGGAATATCCTTTCACAGATAACTATTAATTATTTGGCTTATATAATTTTTAATCAACATGATAACTTTACATGTGACTCGGAACACAAAACTTCAACAGTCATTCGCTTGTGTTGCCAGTATTTATTTAAATTAGTTAGCCGTTTTATTGGTAAAACTACATTTAGAAGGTCTAGGGGTTAGTGATGTAACAAAAGTTTGTTTTTAATATCGCAAATGCGAATATTTTTTTATAAGTCTCGCTCGCACGGTTTTTTTTCCAAAAAACCTCAAGTCTTCTTAGAAAATACTTTTTATGTCAAGTTTTTAATAAAGTTGAAAATGCGAATACTTGTCTCGTTCGCACCATTTTTAGTGTTTAGCACCTCAAAAGGTAAAAACCTTGTAGACCTTGCTTTTAGCCTAAATTGACAAGTCTGGGTCAACCGGAAGTAGCCTATAGGTTTTGGGTCGAAAACCCATAATATGGTAGTTCCCGTTGACCTAGAATCACTAAATTTGGCAAGAAGCTAGGTCTTATAGAACAAATAAAGGAAAAAATATATATGGCCCCCCCCCTTCCTCTAATCTCCAAAGTCTGTGAAGAGCAAAATCTGAAATAATTTGTTACCTACAAATTTGTTCGGAACCCGAGATGGGCGAGTCCGATGGAATGTTCTGTATGTTAATCTAGATTAAAAACTACCTGTGTGCCAAATTGTATCCAAATCAGTATAGTCGTTTTTGCGTGAAAGAGAAATAAACAACCATACATACATACTTTCATTCTCACAAACTGTCGGATATATGTGTAATAATTAGAAAAGTAGGATACTATTAAAATATTAAACAAAAACAATTAAACAATGAATTGTGATATTTATACAGAACCTTCTTTATTTATTGTAATTTATTTAGTTATTAATAACCATTATTTTATCCATATATTACTTTAGTACTGTATGTTACAACAGAACGTTTAACTTTCCAATATTATAACAATTTGTTACAAAAATGAGGGAGTTATTTTTTCATTATCTGGTAACTGTACACGCACACAGATGCACGTGTACGTACAGTGCAGTGGCTCGTTGTCACGCACACATAACTATAAAGGTGGCGACACTCGCGAGTTCGGCGCACTCCATCTGCCTTTTGTTCTATAATCTGAGTTGAAATGTATCTCAAAAGCTACTGGATCGAACTAGATGAAATTTAAATGGGACCACAAGGGAAGCACCAGCTTTCAAACAAAAAAAAATTGAGAATCGTTTCACCCAGTCGAAAGTTATAAGGTAACAAACATAAAAAAAATACAGTCGAATTGAGTACCTCCTCTTTTTTTGGAAGTCGGTAGAAAATAGTAACTATTGGAATTTGCCAATTTACATACATACCATATTCACGCATTTAAATTTACGAGTATTAAGTGTGTGCCCAAGAGGCGTAACTCCCACAACATATCGTCTGTGCCCACAACTCACCAACAGTAACGTTCTTGGCTAAATGGCAGAGACCTAGATCTTATGCCTTACTTAGTGCTCTTATACGATACTTACATGCCCTTAGAAATAGGTCATATGGAATAGTAGTTCAATACGGCGCCGTGATCTGTATGGAATAAATGATTTATTAAGTTAGTTCTACAACTTCTAGGAACAGTTATGTGTTTTGTATACCTACCACAAAATATACTCTACCGTCGTAGAGTACTTACTCTACCATGAAAAAATATTAATCGTTCGTACATGATTGTCTGGAAGAGAACTCTAGGAGCGATAAAGCCATCTATTTTTTTAAGCATTATCACTATGCACTATTTTTGTGATATGATTTTGAAATATTCATCATTGAATTCATCTATGAAATCAGAAAAAATCAGAGTTCATCTATGAATGATCTCATGACTTTCTATGATTTACATGAATGCCGCAATAGGCACACATAATTTTATTTAATTAAAGGAAACGCTGGCCTCATTCAAGCCCACAAGCGTAGGTTAATATACTAACTACATGTCCGTTTTTAGATATTTAGATGATAAATAGGTAATAAAGTACTTACCCTAAACATTACTTTTTATAGCCAGCATTCTGTCGGATATAGGACGCCTAACGTTTAGCACGCAATCTGCACGCACATAATACAATAACAACGGAAATATAGTAAATATAACAACAAAATACAGCTCAACGCTGACGAAATTGCGAGCATTAGCTAGTAAAGAATATAATATATATTAATAAAGTAATAGAAGTAATAACGCAACAACATGGTCCTCGGAAGTAAAGACTATTTAATTTGTAAGATTATTTTATTTTTATTTGTTTATTAAAATCCCAATTTTATCTTTTATTCGTCTATAACGACATCCATGTGGAAGGATGGGACATTCCAGTTATTAAGCTGACTCTAGTATCGTTTTATTCCTATAACTATTAACTACAGCTGACCTTTCCGCAGCTTTGCTCACGTGGGCTCAGAACTAGTGATTAAAATAGTTTTACGTTATTGTCGCTTTTACAGTATCAGTGCCTTCACCAATAGTTAGGATCTAATAATGTTATACCAAACAATTAGTTAAAATGTCAAAACTATGGTCATTGAGTTCTCTAGTACTCTGGTAGATAATCAATGTTTCTGGCTGTTTCCATCAATTGAAACTGGTTGACGTATGACTCATCACCAGACTTGCAAAGGTTCAGGCGTCACCCCAATACGTTACTTCAGTGTCATAAATTTAACCTCTCTGGCTCTGGCTCCGTGGTCACCAGCGTAGCCTAATAGAACTTATTTTTAAAAGTGTCACCTTCAAACATTACTATATCGTTAAAACTCAATATTAATGGCCTTTTCCATCACTGAGATCCAGCTGCATTTCCCTCCTTCATCAACAGACCTTTAAAGTCTCTCCCTCAGTCTATACCCGTAACCTTGTTCACTGAAAAGTGATCGAAACGTCGGGATAAAATAATACAAAACAAAAGCGATCGAATCCGTTTTAATTTGTTTAATTTAGATGAATTATTTTGGGATGACGCCTTGAAATTTATCCTATAAGGGTTTTAATTCTAAAAGCGTCATCAGAGCACGTTAATATAGATTCTAAATACGACGCCTTGGCTTCTTAATAGGTACGAGTACATAATTATACTAATAGATATTATTGAGATGTTTCAAATCTGTGTCTTATCTTTGAACCTTCCGTTTGGTAGTCGGGCACTGACTACACATAAGTATATTTTGCGTAGCATTATCGCAATATATTTTACGAAATCTACCTAATTAAAAAAACGTTTGCGTGTTATTTATGTGCGTGGAAGTACATTACAGGTCCATATATAATTCATTTCATTCCACCAACATGCTCGTTAAGCTTTATATTATTTCCTTTGGTTGCGAATTTAATTACTTGCGCCTGCACGCAAGTAATGAGTTAGTACAGATAATTGTGCACATTTTCAAACTGATGTTGGGGTTGTAGGTATTCATTGAAATATAACCTTCATTTACAACATATCATTACGCTATCAGAAAACTAAACTTCAATCAACTGGAACTAGAAAACATTCTTGAGACGAATTACCTACTCCGATAACCGAGCATCGTTATGTGTGCCTGAGCTACTCGTAATGTCAAAGAAATTAATGTTGAAATAACGTTATGGCTGTTGAATTGAAAGTGGCTGTTATGTCCAATGAGTTTATATATAACATCATTGGTTATGTCTAGTTCAGTTGTATATGTAAAACTATGCACATTATAACGAATGTTCGAATAGAACCCTTGTGAGCGTTTTTAGCGCAAATAACGCTAAAAATGCTCACAAGGGGCGTTCGAATTGGGAATCTGCAGTGGGTGAAAATGGCGCTCATGTCTCTTTTTGTTCAGCGTAAAGAAAGAAAAAGGTATTTTTGCCAGAAAAAAGTAAAATTTTTGACTTACGTCCGGAGCATGCATGTTTGTGATAGTTTTTTACAGCTATGTATTTGACAGCATAATCATGCGATTTTAGGTCTAATGCTCAGTTTAGCGTTCGAATAGGGTGTGGGCAAAATTGGCGAAATATGCAAAAATAACGTTTTTGAGCTTTACGAACGCTTTAACAGAAGAGCCATCAATGACAACGCCACCAATGCCCTAAAAGATAAACGAACGCACCTATAGATAACTATAAAATAAACGAAAAATTCGTTGGCGCTAATTTGTTTACACATAATATTATGTAAGTACGAGTAAGTGTGTTTCTTGTTTTGATGAATGGAACGAAATATAAATTACAACTGGATTTTTTCCGGTGGAGCTTTTACCTATTGTTGAACTACGGTCTCTAGTTGGCGGAGATTATCCGGCGCGACAAGACATTAGGAAAGACTTGTGTAGACCTTAAAAAGAACGTGGCAGGGCCTTTGCCCTACAATGAGCCAAACGGGGCAAAACGATAACATTAATGGTGTTCTAGCCATTGCTTTACTTACTTTTGATTCAAGGCATGTCGACATAGCGAAGCTAAATAGCGCGTATAAAAAATAACGCTTTTAATAAGTTCGCTTTAGATACTTATCATGATGAATATTATTTTGTATGTTTTTCTTTGATTTGTGTATATAAGGGTAACAATGGAGGACCTTTTAACCGTTAAATGTTCGTGGCCGTGACGCATGATTGTAGGCAAAGTGTACAAAATCATGATAGGTACATTGTTTTTGTGTTCTCCACTTCAATGACCCTAGAAAATGTTAGTGATACACTAGTACCATACACTTTAGTGCCATAATATACACTTTACTAGAATGTGACAGCGACTGATGCTGGGTTTGTGAGACACTCTAATTATTATATTCGTTAAAGTTTTACGGATATTTAAACTACAAATATAAGTACTTCATGATACTCGGCAATAATGATATAAGTAGGTACTTGTAAATGTATAAGTAGCTACTAATACAGTAAGCGTTAGAGGCTTAATGTACGCTACCGAGTACATTTAGACTACATTTGCCTTAATAAAGCAGAAGTGGATCACTCAAGCAGATAATAGTCATGTGACTATGACTAAAATCTCACTTGATTGGACTATACGTATTTACATAATTTACTTGAGTCCATTATTGTTTATTCACCTAGGTGAACAGGTGAATTGAGTCTACTAATTAGTATTGTAATTTCACCTAGGTGAATTAGCGCAGGTACTCAGTCTACGGCACCTAAGGAAACCACTTATTTTATACCGTATAGTATTAGTTACTGGTGAAGTTAGAAGAGTCTAATAAGACCCGCACGTAATAGGTACCTTGACAAAATAGGCCAGAAATAGGAGCTTGTAAAAATGGAAAACGAGGGTTGACGCACGAATTGTTTAGCTGTGAGGGCATGACAACGTTTATAGACATTGAGGGCGCTTGCGAAGGGAGACGAGTTATACTGTCTAGCGTGAAATAGGATACCATAGTTTTACACGAGCTTACTAAGATAGTACTCGAGTAGTAGTAGTGTAGTAGTACTAAACGAGCTATACTTATCAAATAAAATAATAAACAATTTATTGACAATTGGTGCATTATAAGTCAGACAAAATCATATTAAAATAATAATAACAATGATTCAGGTATCAATATCAGGCAGAGTTGATAAGAATCAATTTCAAGGAAAAGCTCAAGTAGAACTTACGTAGTTTAGAAAATAGTAGGACTTTTTACTTTAGTAGCAGTAGAACTCTTTGTGAATGAGTTCGTCCGGGACAGAACTGCAACCATATCTAATCTATTTATACCGCAAAGGTGTAATGTTCGCATTACTGTGTTCCGGCTTGAATGGGTATGGGTGCCGGTGTATTTACAGGCACATGAAACTTAACAATTTAATATCTCAAAGGGGTTGGGCGCAGTAGTGCATCTGTTATAGGAAGTATAGGCAGAGGTTACCACAAACCAGGTGGGCCTAGTGCGCTTGTGTCGTTATCTAATCACAGAAAAAACATCAGGGTTACAGGAAGTAGTCAAATTTTTATAGGGAAAAAAATTCTATACCTATGCGCACGGTATATAGAAAACGACGCCACACATAATAATCAACTCACTTAATGTAATACATCACATATCTACTTATGTAGGACAACTTACCTCATCACGAGGGGGAACTCATGAAGAATGGATTTTCTTTCGATCGGTCGGGGTGGTTCTGACGTCACGCGTTCTTGTCCTCTGATATTATTTTTTATCCCACATCATAAAGTTTTATGATGGTATACGAACGGTGTATATAATTGTGATTTATTGATTGTAGTTTATTTATATTGTCGGAATTTGTATTCGACGCTTTTTCATGAAGTCATCTCAAAGTTTTTTATCACGCATACGGACTAATTTTCGTCAAATTTATGTATCACGGCTCTGATGCTCGAGATGTGAGTGAGCGGGTGAGTGTGTAGGTGTGTTACTTCTTCACACTGAAACGTCTCAATCAACTTGGATAAAATCTAATTAGTGTATACCTACCAATACAAACAACGACTTTTTATCTCGATCCATCCTGAGGCATTGCTATTAAAACCTTATTCAAATTAAAACCTTATTCAACGCAGACTAAGTCGAGTGCAGAAGCTAGTTATTTATATGTTATTCAACTTGCAAAGTATATTTGCGTTCGTAATTTGATATTGAGAGAAGTTTTCTTTGTATCAACGTAAACAATAGCCATAAGTTTGGTGACCCGTGTTATCTAATTAACAGAACATAGCGTGTGGGTAGTAGGTGGTATATGCGTACTATACTGATTAAGTATTATTTATATTTCTGCAACTGTTAAGGCGATGGCGTAGGATGTAAGTAATCGATCGCATCTTAACCATCTATAGATATTTCGAGTGTTCAATTATGACTCACATCCTGTTAAAGGCGCTGAAGGTGTGGGAAGAGTATTATTTAGGAGGCTCAAGCAAGACTACCGCTGAATGTGATGATGTTATTCTGATATAAAAGTTTATATGTTTAGAATGTTCATTGACGACGATGTATATGCGTCAACTATGTTATGTTTACATGGTTTTATCGGTCGTAATTGCCGGCGCTAATGGCTGGCCGATGCCAACAACGCTATACGCGGGATGTGACGCCCCTGCTGGCTGGCGGGCGATCGGTCGGCGGCAGCGCGAGATCGTAAAAATGCCCAAGTTCATGGAGCTGAACATGGCCTCCATCGCCCACCCGACTTTCCATCGTGTTATTAAATAACACCCGCACATTTTTCATCTGATTGCGTCAATGGTCAAGCAGAGCACGCGATATTTGCGTTCGAACGGGATATTAATAGCGCCGCAAAAGTAGAATAAACGGATTTATTATCAAAATATATGAAGTATCCTACTAATATTATAAACGCGAAAGTTTGTGAGTATGGATGTATGGATCTTTGTTACTCTTTCACGCTCAAACAGTGGGGCCAATTTTGATGAAATTTGGCATGGACTTAAGGAGGTAGATGAGGGGCTGGATTAACACATAGGATACTTTTTATCATCATCATCATCATCATCATCATCCATCACCACGCGGGTGACGTAAAGCGTAATATTCTTGGACACAGCATAGACAAAATAACGAATTATCGTACGTAAAGATCATAATGATAACAGTTCTGTCAAAGTTTGTGTCAGTTTCTCATAGCTTAGTCAAAAGGACGCTGTCATTTTGACAGCTTGATACACGGGACGTGCTCGGCGACCGTCAAGGTGATGAAATGTAACACAAATGCCGTCAAGAGTGACGAAATGTAATGACAGTTTTTTCCATGGTGATCAATTTTATATTTGTATGTATTTATTTGTATGTAGGTACTGTATTTTATTATTAGTGTTTACTGATTGTTTTACTATATATTTGAATTTACTCATATAACCATGTAACTATTTTATGACATTTTGGTATAAAGATAGATATGGGTTTGGAGAATATAATAAGCTACTCGAAGTACCAATCCTGCGCAGACGACGCGACGTGGCGGGCATCAGCTAGTGTCAATAGAATAGTGTCTCGGAATCGGTCTCGGTGCGGTAAACGCGCGGTTCTGTAAGCACGGCTTAGGTTAGACGAGCGCTCTATTTCCAGCGCTACGTGCGGTTAGTCAGTATATTTATAATCTTATTCGTCACTCCAATCCAAACTATGTTTTGTTAATGCTAAGTAAAGAGCGAGTGCTGCGCGAATGAAATATTTACATAAGATTATTTTCGGCATGGGATATATTTATTTCTCGATGGGCGTCATTCACTTTCGGCACATGAAAGCAATTATTCGTATTTTCGATAGTATGACGCATGACCTGAATAATTTCACAGCAACGACAATTTGAGATCTTTCCCAAAAGCTATATTTATTACTGAATAAATAAACACAAATGTGTTATCTGCTTGGTTATTATTTACGAAACGTGATAATATCATCCTACGCAAAAGTATATACCCACGTATGCCTTATTAAGAGCATTTTTTGACCTTTCAACATACTATCTAGTGGGTAAATATACATTGTACAATACCAATACAACTATAATTTCTTTGTTACATTATGAAACTAAATATACTTATACTTCACTAATATTATAAACGCGAAAGTTTGTGAGTATGCATGTGTGCATGTATGGATGTGTGGATCTTTGTTACTCTTTCACGCTCAAACGGCGGGGGCAATTTAAACCAAATTTGGTATGGAGGTAGATGAGGCGCTGGATTAATACATAGGATACTTTTCATCATCATCATCACCCATCACCACGCGGGTGAAAAATAATGCCTTGGGCACAGCATAGACAAAATAATAAAATCTCCGCCTACGTCAAGATCGTAATGATGACAGTTCTGTCATAGTTGACAGGCCGGTTGGCGCAGATGGCAGCACCCCTGCCTTCTGACCTGTTGGTCCCGGGTTCGATCCCCGGAAAGGTCAAACATTTGTGTGCATGAACATGTCTGTTTGATCTTTGTCTGGGTGTATATGTATATTATAGGTCAGTATGAAGTATCAGTCATCAGGTTACCACAGTACAGCCTTTGCCTAGTTTGGGACCTGAAGACCTTTGTGTGGATGTTGTCTCATATTATTATATTATAGTTTGTACCAGTTTCTGATAGCTTAGTCAAAAGCTAAGTCAATTTGACAGCTCGATACACTAGACGTGCTCGGCGACCGTCAAGGGTGATGAAATGTAATCACAGTGACAGTTTTTTTCCATGGTGATTAATTTTATATTTGTATGTACCTACGTCAGTCCTGTATTTTATTCTTAATGTTTACTGATTAATATACTAAGTATTTAAATTTACTCATATAACACTACTAGCTGCTCTCAGCAGTTTCGCCCGCGTGGTGATGAATGATGATGATGATGATGAAAAGTATCTTTTGTGTTAGTTCAGCGCCTCATCTACCTTCATACCTACTTTCATCGAAGTTGGCCCAGCCGTTTAAGCGTGAAAGAGCAACAAACATCCATACAACCATACATCCATCTAGACTTTCACATTTATAATATTAGTGGGATTATAGCAATTGTGTTTGACCATGTACATACATTTTATGACATTTTGGTATGAAGGTAGATATGGCTTTGGAGAAGATAATAAGCTACTCGAAATACTAATCCTGCGCAGACGTAGTCGCGGGCACCAGCTGGTACAAAATATATTCCGTCTTATTTATTTGTATTTTCTCATGTGAACTGATCAGATGAGTAATAGACATCTCTCAGCGGTCTACCTAATTAGAGCTTTTGTGCTGAAAACCTCTCAAAACATTATTAACCACAATTGTGCCAAGTTATATAAAGGCAGGTATTACGTCACACCGTCACGAGTGAATAGTCACAAACGTTCTACATTCTGCATTCCTAACTACATTATAGTATGAAACAGGATTCTAGCTACATTATTTCCGCATTTCGGGCCTACATCAACACGATGACGCTGACGCCTGTACTCGCTACCTACTCAACATGCGTTCTCTATCTACATGTCATCGCATTCAACATAGTGCTGTTCGTGTAAACATGATGTAAAATAAATGAAGTTTGGTACAAGTATTGGCTAAAGTCGATGACGCGTTTTAGGAATACAACATAGGTAGTACTTTATAGAAGCATATATCTAATCTCTAACTTACTCGACTTAGTCGCGACGACAACCACCTAATCCTGGCATTACAACTTACTCGTACAGATTATCTCGGTATCAGCCTATGGTACTGAAAATGAAAATCTCCCGCTTACCGGAAGTATTTAGTGCTGTTTGTGTAAACGTGATGTAAAATAAATGAAGCTTGGTACAAGTATTGGCTAAAGTCGTTAGAAGAGTTTTAGGAATATAACATAGTCTTATAGAAACATAATCTCTAATCTCTAACTTACTCGACTTAGTTGCGACGACAACTACCTAATCCTGGCATTACAACTTACTCGTACATATTATCACGGTATCAGCCTATCAGGTACTAAAAATGAAAATCTCCCGCTTACCGGAAGTATTTAGTGCTGTTTGTGTAAACGTGATGTAAAATAAATGAAATTTGGTACAAGTATTGGCTAAAGTCGTTAGAAGAGTTTTATGAATATAACATAGACTTATAGAAACATTTATATAATATAATATCTCTAATCTCTAACTTACTCGACTTAGTCACGACGACAACTACCTAATCCTGGCATTACAACTTACTCGTACATATTATCTAGGTATCAGCCTATTAAGTACTGAAAATGAAAATCTCCCGCTTACCGGAAGTATTTAGTGCTGTTTGTGTAAACGTGATGTAAAATAAATGAAGTTTGGTACAAGTATTATAACATAGACTTTTTTAAAGAAACATATCTCTAATCTCTAACTTACTCGACTTAGTCGCGACGACAACTACCTATTCCTGGCATTACAACTTACTCGTACATATTATGTCGGTATCAGTCTATCAGGTACTGAAAATTAAAATCTCCCGCTTACCGGAAGTATTTAGTGCTGTTTGTGTAAACGTGATGTAAAATAAATGAAATTTGGTACAAGTATTGGCTAAAGTCGTTAGAAGAGTTTTATGAATATAACATAGACTTATAGAAACATTTATATAATATAATATCTCTAATCTCTAACTTACTCGACTTAGTCACGACGACAACTACCTAATCCTGGCATTACAACTTACTCGTACATATTATCACGGTATCAGCCTATCAGGTACTAAAAATGAAAATCTCCCGCTTACCGGAAGTATTTAGTGCTGTTTGTGTAAACGTGATGTAAAATAAATGAAATTTGGTACAAGTATTGGCTAAAGTCGTTAGAAGAGTTTTATGAATATAACATAGACTTATAGAAACATTTATATAATATAATATCTCTAATCTCTAACTTACTCGACTTAGTCACGACGACAACTACCTAATCCTGGCATTACAACTTACTCGTACATATTATCTAGGTATCAGCCTATTAAGTACTGAAAATGAAAATCTCCCGCTTACCGGAAGTATTTAGTGCTGTAGGTCTACCATGAGTTTACAACATTGACACCAATCGATGCTCGATATCGACTGCCGCGAAAAAATGTATGAAAAAATAACAGTGCCACCTCGCGGTCAATTGTAGAACTAAAATTGACAGCGAGTACGCCAATCACAAGCTTAATAGTTTGGCGAGATCGAGTATCGACTATAGATGACATTTATGTTGCCAACTCATGGTAGAGGTACTGTTTGTGTAAACGTGATGTAAAATAAATGAAGTTTGGTACAAGTATTATAACATAGACTTAAAGAAACATATCTCTAATCTCTAACTTACTCGACTTAGTCGCGACGACAACTACCTATTCCTGGCATTACAACTTACTCGTACATATTATCTCGGTATCAGTCTATCAGGTACTGAAAATTAAAATCTCCCGCTTACCAGGAGTATTTGGCTATATCTCCTAACAAGGCAAAGAGGTCGTAAATCTACGAGTACATAAGTATAGATACGAGTATTAGGACTTTATAGGTATCAATTGAAACTATTTTGTGACGTCGTTCTTTATTTACGTTAAGCAGCGACCTCCGAACCATGATCTGTCTCGTATATTATACTTTACTGTTTGATAACTTATTAATTTATCGATGTGACGTAGGTAAATTTAAGTATTTCTTTTTCATATTATCAAGTGACAGTTTTATAACCGTGACTTCGTATATCTACTGCGTGTTTTTTTTTTTATAGAGCCAGTATGAGGACATCAACTTTAATTAATTATAGTTTATAGAAAAAAAGCTGGATGGAATCGACAAAATTTTACTTATTTTGAATACTCTTTAATTTTGAAGATATGCTACCTATTGAATATTTCAATATTTTGTAGATTTTTTGTTACTTCATATTGCGAAGTTAATCATGTAGGTATAACAAAAACAGGTAAGATGCTAGAAAAAAGGAAGGTTGTATCTTTATAGTTAGTGATCTGAGTTAACTTTTATTCCCTGTTGATTGGTTATCTTCAAGGACCTTACTAAAGCAGGCAACTAGAAGAATGAGCAAGGATGATTAAAACTAGAACCAAATAGTTCTGATCTTATAATAATTGCCACCATCATTGGTGACGAAAGGGTCAACGTTGATGTGGATAACTAAAAGGTGTCGAGAGGTGTGCTGCTGTTTCACTAACTACTTTCCATGCAGTAGGTACTTCCGGTGTTATGGTCAATACTTAGTTTTAGTCACTTCCATCCTAGGAGCTTTATTATTGGTGTATTGAAATACTTGTAAGTTTGGCACATTAAATTATTGTCATTAAACCAGCAAAACACTCACGTTAGGGATCGATTATGTCGACCCGGGGTTGGAGTCAGATGCTCTCTTCAGGGCGAGCGCGCAGTGGCGACTCTGAGCTCTCGGCGGGCACTGCCTATTATTACATTACTATAATATTATATTACTATTGTAATAATAATTATAATAGCCGGTAATAACAATAGCTTTATTATTGTTACGAGCCGTGGCCTCGCGTTTTCACCGGCGTGGTTATGGTCGATGATGATCCTGAAAAATATCAAATTTGTAATTCTAGCGCCTCATCTATCCCAGTTTTCATCCAAATCCGTTCTGCCGTGATTCAGTAACAAATTTCCATTCATCCGCAAACATTTATAATATTAGTAAGATTATATGAAAGTCACTCGTTCAAATAGTTAGTTATACTAATTTGTAAGTATGCACATACCATTGTAAAAATGTTATGTTCATGTAGAATCTCATTAGTGAACGTGACCTTTTTTGATATCGAAAATATTAAGGCTAATGACTAACGAGATTAAACTTTACCTACTCCTATTATTGTTCAGTCTACCTAGTGTACGAGACCCTCGTACTTCCGCGATATCATTGTTTATTATTTTTCTCAAACATGCTTGGAAATTTTAGCATTACTTTGACAAACTTCTTTGAGATAAATCGAAATCTGGTTAATGAAAAAAAAATTATCGCGGGAAAAAATATTGTTGTTCGTCATTGATGTTAAAAAGTATTTAATTATATTTGACAAAATGAGTTCAAAGGAAGACAATGAGTGGGATGAACATGATGAACAACACCTGAAATCCAAGAGGAGCGGCGTAGGCAAGAAGCTACGGCTCCATAGAAAACTTTTTACCGCCTAAATCGAAAGAACGTTTTAATTTCCGCGCATTATTTAATAAAGTATTATACAAGCCTTGGCCACAACTAGGTATTGATGGACATACGTATATGTGCCTCGGCTGTACTTCAACCCACATTTACACGTTACAAGAGGCATTGATGGACATCAATGCCCCTTGCTGGCCGCTGCAGTACCTATATAGACAAGATTTTCAACAAAAAAGAATAAGACCCGAAATTATAAATTGTTTCAGACTGCGAATCCTTGATCCGTAAGATGCTAGTTCTGGAGCCCATGAAGAGGTACACCATAGAGCAGATCAAGAAGCACAGATGGATGGCTGCGGAGCCCTATGTGGTGCCTTCGGTGCCGGCAGAACCCGCCCGGAGCCCCGCCCATGCACCCTCTCATCAAGAACCTAATGAACAGATTCTCAGGCTTATGCAGAGCTTGGGTATCGACCCTGTTAAAACCAAAGAGGTACCTATACATTTTAATTTCATTACAGTTTTTAATTTTTATGGATTAATTTCGAGATGGTGTGAAAATAAACCTATATATGTATAACTATCGGTGCTCCGCGGATTCGCCCGCGCGGTAATGGATGATGACGAATCAAAATATTGTTTTTATATTATAGCCTATGTTACTGTGGGATAATGTAGAATTGTAATGGTGAAACATGTTTTGAAATTGATCTAGTAGTTTTTGAGTCAAACATACAAAAATTCAAATATTTCCTTTTTATAATTTTAGTATGATAAAGACATGATATAAAATAGAGATTAAATCAAAATTAAATAAATCTTTACAAAATCGAACTCCGAGTAGGTATGTCCTGACGGCTCAGTTACTTCAGTTCTGTTGGTGTAATGGACCTGCCTTTACATATACTTTTTAGATCCTTTGTCGGAACATATAATAATTGTGTGTTGAGCAGAAATATTTGCTCTCGGGTCTTGGATGTGTTAATGTGTATATATGTGCCTCCCACGAACACAGGGAATTCTAGTCCGAATGTCTGAACATTACTTTTTTAAACTTTTCTTACTATTCATACAGTCAAGGCTAACCCAACGTCATACCATTGCTTATTTACACACAGTGCGTCATTGCATTATATTCATGAAAACCTCTGAACCACCATAAATTTCAGTAGCGACAGAACATAAATCATGACCGTGGCCTGACAGTTTCGTTCGTGATGGACAATGATATAACCAAATGTATTCCGATAAAAATGCGCATGCTGAATTCTGCGAAAGAGCGTTTTCGGCCATTCCCATTCGTCAACTTTATAAACAAATAATGAAAAATTAAGAAATTATTGACGACTAAATCGTGGTTCAAACATTCCCATGTATTCACAGTAGACAATTAACTGCTTTATTAATGAGGTTTATGACCTCGTACACAATTAACGGTTGTTTATAGAGCGTCATTTGTAGCAGTGGACCTGTGCTTTAGCTCAACTATCTTGCGAAAGCGGATTTGTACCAAATTATTAGACCTCAGTCGCAATCAAATGTTGATAGAAATTTAAAAAAATGGCGGCATTATGTCACTTTTGTCAGCTCCAGTCAGTTAAGTACCTTACTAACATTTTGAAACCTTGGAAATCGTTGTGTACATCCCGTAAGTACTATTTATGGGTCTAGTCTAAAGTGTTTTTTATTTCTTTAAATTATAAAACGTAAATAAATCTTAAAGGTCTTTATAAAGTCAGTGCATAAAAGGAGCTGACTACATACATTCTATAATATTATAAATACGAAACACTGTGTGTGTGAATGTTGCTACCACGTATCTCCGTATCCACTAAACTGACTCCGATGAAATTTGGAATGTAGATTAAGAGTCTGAAGTAGTTACTTTAGAGTCTGGAATAACGTGAACCTAAACACCTCTACATCTTTATCTCGTTTCATTGGGTATTTATCGAGGGATCACTATAATCTTATTCCACGCGGGTGAAGTCGTAGATAGTTGCTAGCATTTTATATCAGGGATTAAACCATAATTCCAGAATTTGATAAAGCGTGTATTACCAAAACAAATCGTCTATTATTTCAGAGTCTTAAGTCAAACAGTTACGACCACCACGCCGCAATCTACCTACTATTGCTGGAGCGACTACGAGCGAGAGCAGCTAGCGGTGCAACCGGGGAAGGCCGGAGGCCTTCGAGGAGACCATCTTCAGTAGCAGACCAGGCGCTTGTGAGAGAATCTTCTCTCCATGATCATAGACGCGAGCACCATCAAAGGTAAATATTAAATTGTAACTAGGCACGTCAGTAGAAATTCACATGCCTAAGTGATTTAACGCTACGTCATATGTATGTAACAAACTAAGAAAAAAGTTATAATTTCTAGTGGCTCTCCAAGTTTACATGGCATAGCGAAGGAATAGCATTCGGTATTCGTTTATTTAAATCCTGCTCATGCCGGTTTGTTTTCAGGTTTAATCACCAATTATTGTTAGAACGAAATATTCGACGTATGCAAATTAGATTTTTTCTATTACCTTCCTTCATAACCTAGTATTTATCTCTTTATATATATCTAATTTCAGGTTGTTGCATACTGGAGATCCATCAAGAGATTTCAACAGGACAACTTCGACGTTACCATCTTCTTCGACTGATACCTCCTCCTCCGAGACACAGCGACTGCTCTCCCTCGCAGGCGTCAATATGACTGAACAAAGACTGCTCCAGCGAAATTCCGACCCCTCGGATACGCATCGGAGTTTTCTAGTCGGAAATCTTGACGTCACCTCCAGCAGGAGTCACGAGTCAGAAACCACAAGGCTCCTTTCTATGAGAAACATCGACGTCTCTCAATCGACCCAAAGGCTCGGCACGAAACTTGGCGAAGCGGTACCCACACATAGGCTTCTCACATCCACATACGAGCAACAGCAAAACATTTTGAAACAGTCCAGTGAGGACTGCAGACGCCTGTTGCAACAGTCGATAACAGTCGGGCCTGAAACAATCAAAAACAGCAATGACGGAACAAGGTTACTCACATCATCTAGCTTTGACTCAAAATGTGCTATTGATAGTGGAAGAAGTTCTGCGGCTGCTGATCATAACGTAGTCGCTAGCTTTCTACAAAATTCTGCATCAGCGACGAATTTCAACGTCGAAACGATGAAAATTCCCAATTCGACCACATTCACGATTTGTTCTGAAGCTGCTAAACTAATGAATACATTACAACAATCACCACTGCCTTTAAAGGGTACCGTTAATTTAAGTGCTAGTCCAATACCGCAGTTGCCTGAACCTAAGTTAAGCAGCGTTCTCGAACAACCAAAGCCTTTAGAATCAGCTAGACTTGTATCACAAGCGCAGCAGCAAGATCTCAGCAGACTTCAAACAAGTACACCACCATTCAAAGACTATATGAATCATCACCTACCGGCCTACTCATATTTGCAAAATACGACTTTGCCGCCTATGTCAAGCTCAGCTGATACAAGTTTTTCCGTGACAACTACAACGGCGAGTGAATTATTTCCAAATACGTTGTACAGGCCAGACAGCAAATTTTCTTTGAACAGGTATACTACAGGACAAGCTAATTACTCGGCAACGGGGCTACAAAATAACAGTGCTGAGCCAACAAAATTTCAACAACAGTATTCATCGTCGACAGACGAAGGCTGTGAGACAGACATGGAAGACATTCCAAACGTGCCAAGCGGAGTGCAAAATAGACTGAGCTCTTACGCAAGTTCCAGTTCTAGCAGTGGAGTAGTGACTTTTTTCAACAATAAAAGTCTCAGTCAGAACCTTAGCTGTGATTCTTCGCAAAGTAATTTTTCCGCATTCGAAAGTTTTGATTACCAGTTGTCCGACTGCTCCGGTGAATTAGCTAGCAGTTTACCAAGTTGCACTTCAAATGAAGACAAACTGGCTCATGAAAATAGTTCCTTGGTAAATACAAGCCCAATGCACCCCTGCGTCTACATCTCATCATACAACAGCAAAATTCCTGGCGCCGGTTTAATGACACGACACGCCCCACTGAACTATCAATCAGCTAACACGAATTGCCCCAGGGCAATGACTCGCAGTCCAGTAGACTTCAGAGAAGGTCGTCGTGCTAGTGACGGTTTGGTGGCCCAGCAAGCTGCGCAATCAACTGATTCGCAGAAAAACAGCCTAGCATTCAATAGTCAACGACTTAATGAAAACTGCAAAGCGAAGGGTGTCTTAGAACTTCATTTAGTGCAAAAGGAAGCCCAAAAACTTAAAACACAGTATCAGTCATCAATACCTGCCGAAGAAATGACTCAGAGACAATTACAGCACAATCAATTTGCGGCAAATTTTAGCCCACATTACTTAGATACCAAAAATCCTACTGTGAAACGTATTAGTCTTCCGGAAACCTTTAACTATTCCAGCACTTCTCCGCCGATGCCTGCCAGCCCGAAAATGGTAGTTCAACTACAAGATCCTTCAGAACTACACGGGGCAACAGTTGCACAAGGGAATAAGCCTCCGCTACAGCAACAGCTGATGCAACACAGATTGTACCAACAGAAACGGCAGTTGCTTCAAAAGCAAATGACTCCACCGAACATACCCGCGCACGATATGGGAATTCATGCGTTACAGGCTGTCGGTCTTAGCAGACGCCAAATGTTGAGACAGCAAAGCTACAAAATAGCGCAACAACAACAGATCTTGCCACCACTACCCTTAACAGAAACTGAAAACAGAGATTTACTCGCTTTCCAAGCGATAGTGGAAGGGCCGCACAGATCACCAAAATTAAAACCCGAAGAAGGGCAAGACGATGTGGCGAAATTCGCGTACCAGGGGTCGATGGAGATCAGCATAATGAATAAAGATAGACTAGGAAATGAAAACTGGTCAAATCTGCCTTCTAGTCTGCAAAGCGCTTGCCAAATATCAGAGCTGGCAGGAAGACGGGACGTACGTGAGTCTCGGGAGGGCGAAGGAGAAGCGACGGCACACCCAGGAGTCGATGCACCGCTTTGGCCAGGTCAATGGAATGCCAACCTCTTTCAACCGCAGCCTTGCTTCCAGGTATTTCAACAGATCAATTAGTAGATCCACGCTAAGCTTAGATTCGTAGTATTATTAGTGGGGATGCCACGCAGTGTAAAGTTCGATCTTGAAAATGTGCTGTCGCCTTTCACATCTGCCTCCTTAAAGGGTTCGATCAACGATTGGTCTCATAGTACCTAGTGTGTATTCGTGAAGCTCGTATTTGTATGTATGTTATCGGCGACTGTATAGAATTGTGGCATCACCAATCAAGTTTTCGTAGAGTGCATGACAATAACTAGTGCTTTAAAATTCTACATTTGTATTACACCAATACAATAATTTCTATCTTCTTAATGTTTCAAACATTGTTCGTTCCCATTAGGAAATCTAGTTTGACAACTGGTTACTGTCGTTAATCGACTTAGTATTGATAATTAATTCCTCGTTCTAATTTGGAGGAAACTCTTATACACTCGGTATAAGTAGCTCCCTAATTATAATTATATAATATTTTTGATAAATTGGATTAATTACAAGTGCACTCAAATTTTATACATTACGAAACAGTTCATTCCTAATGTTAAATATTTACATTACTTATTATAAATGTTACAACTGTAATGCTAATTAGAAATTCCATTTTTAAACTTACTTGCCAAGTACTTGTATTATTGGATAGAATTGATAGAATTTTTATATTATTGACTTGCATTTTATTATACTTACTTATACGCTCCAAACATCACGTCATAATAATGTTCCTAAATATTTATCATGAGTCCTCTCCATGTTACATTATTTCTAGATGTTAAGTATCTATTTATTATCAGATATTATAAGTTACGATTATGTACTTTATTCTTCGTGAAGTCTGTGTAGATTTATTATTATTTGCTAATCATAAAGTAACAGTATGTAAGATGTGATAGCTTTACTTAGAAGCAAATTTTATTTAAATACAAGTAAATGTAAAATGTATTAATATTGGTTGATTGTTTTATTTCACACCTTATTTTTTTGTAAATAGCTTTTTAGTAGACCACACCATTGCATGCACGTTTGGTATTTTTTTTTATAAATTATTAGTTATTACTTTTATACAATTAGACATTTGTAAAGAATTATTAGTACACTTGTTTATACACATATATGAAAAAGAGATTTTTATTCACCTAAAATAAATAAATGTGTTACTAGATAGTACTTCGTAGGTAGCGGTCGAGTTTCCTTATATAGTTTAGAATGGTCTAAATAATTAGCTGAATATCTTTGGAACTTTTGGGACACGCGTCATTACAAAATATATATTATTATGTTCTTTCAACAAGGCCCAGAGCTAAAAGAGTGTATTAAAGAGATGTAGATATTATTTAGAAAGTTTGTTTGCATAAGACGAAGCATAATCATCTACCGCTGTTATGAATGGAAACGATTATGAATGTAGTCTGGTCGTGCTTAAAATAATGTTAGTGCCGACAAATATCAGTGAAAGTTGGATATGGCGGGAGAATTGTCACAGTCGTATAAACGCAGCTGCGAGCGGTGAAAAGTAGGTATTGTCTATGTCTTATTCTGTGGTATTTGTGTGGCTTTGATAAATAGTGTGAAATAGCGTTATAGTGTTAAGCAAAATTCCTTAAATCCTGCCGAGAAAAAAGACCTGACTTCATGTATGTGTCTATCTATCACGTTTTGTACCTTTTATCGTATTAATATCAACATAGATTACACCGTAGGCGTAAATTATATATATACTGTGGAAGCTGTGACGTCACAAAATAACGGAATTTGACGTTTGGGTAAAAACAAAGATGAAATGACGAAAACGTATGTGATTTTAGCATTTTAAATGATTACGCGCTTGTTTTGTTGTGAAAAATAAATTAAATGCCGTAATATTGCATTGCCCCCGATTGCAACCAGCTTTCGAGAAGACAAACCTGTAGGTTTCTCTACTTCTTTCGTTTTCTTAACCTTTCTTATAAAGGATGTTTTTTTAGAGGTACCTACCTAAGTATGCACTTTCAAAATTAAATAAAACAAATTAAAATAAGTATAATCTGTATGATATTGGTTTTATTTAAAAGGTAATAATAGTATGCCATTGTTGTTTAAACATGAATTCAAACATATGAGCGCCACGGCTATGTCGAATGAAACGCAATAGTGAAGTCTAATTTTCTACAACTTTATCGAGAAAGTTGGATAGTACGAGTATATGAGCAATAACACGGCGAATTTAGACTTTCAAATGGTCCAACATCAGCATATACTAGTGAGTTGATATACCCCCAAAGAAAGTTAGGTATGTAAACGTGTGTGATCACATGAATGTGGAGGTTAGTTCACAGGTCTATTACACGAAATAATTATGCGACCAAATGTTTCCCGCATAAACTGATGTAACAAGATGGCACATGCTGCGCCATCTTGTTACATCGACACCATGTCTCATCAATGCCATTCAACTTAGGTACGAAGAAGTTGGCAATCATCTGTCTGTAGCGCTCTCCAGTTATGGGCAAATATTGAGTGTTATCGGTTTAAAAAATGGGCCAGTGTTTCCACCTGCTGCAGCATGATGAAATTGCAAAACGTAGGTACTGACTACAAATCAACTGTCAACTGTAGATACCTCTAAAACACCCTTTACCTACACAGAAATATCCTCTTTAAATTGCTGTACAATTGTGCTCAAGCTAATAATCAGAAATTTTAGAAACATGCTAAGTATATCAAAAAAACGATACAAATCCCTTGTCACAGTGACACAAGTTTGTTTTTACCCAAATGTCAAATACCGCCATTTTGTGACGTCACACTTCTGCAGTCTATTGCTAACAGTGTTGTCATTGTAACGTCGCGGTCCGTAAGTCGCTTTCATCGCTTACGTGCTGACGTTTATCTACGTTTTTTATTTATTTATTTTTTTACATCTCCGCTGGTCCATTATTAAAAAGCGCGATTGCCTCACAGCGCTGTTAGCGTGATAATGTAATTCGATCGGTAGGTAAACGAAACAAGAAAATCTGACCTCTATTACATACCTAGACAAATGTCAAATTTGATATTAAGCCCACGACGCTAATGACGATTTCATGCAAGAGCATTGTAGGTTCGGAAATGACGTCACTTATTTCACATTCGTTTACCATTTGCCCGCTCATACAATTTCGGGCCACTAAGAGCGCGCTAATTAATACTGCTTAAGGCGTGCTTCAAACTCTTCGGCTTATGCGAAAAAGCAATAGTGGCTATAGTGACACTCGTATCTACATGTTTTGTGCTTCCATCATGGACGCTTCCTCGAACATTAATTAGGTACTTAGTCCTCCAATAACAAAACTAGGTACCTATATAATACAAATGCATAACAGTAGAAATGCATTGATATATATACAATGGAATCTCTTTATCTCGAACCTTGTTAAGTCGAACAAAATGCCATTACCCTTCCGCTTAACCCATAAATACGCGGTATCTCGATTTATTTAGACTTTGTAACTCGAACAAAATGTTATTTCCTTACGAAGTATTGATAATACATATTTAAACTCTATAACTCGAATTTGAAAAAGGAGACTGGGTAAGTCGTAGTTAGTTAAATACAATGACGTCTTATTTGGAATTTCCCGAAATAATAGCAATAAAATCTAAAATTAATGTTTGAGTTCGGGGCTTCTAATCTATTGTTTTTGTCTTGTACATGTGAAATGAATGAATACATTCATTAAACTTTCTAAGAAACACAGCTGTGGACGTTATGTTTGTTCCTTGTTGACTGTACTTGTTTGGCTGAAGAATGAGGATTACTAAATAAATAAGTAAAGTACTCAAATTTGGCTCTGACATTATTGAAGATAGTGAAAAGAAGTATAGTTTTCATGCAATGGTGATGTATAGATATAAAGACAATGTTTCAACGTTGAACATCTTGCTAACACGCATTTTTTTGTAAAACACCTCTTAACTAACAACAACATTAGTACAAAGCGGAAACCAAAGACTTTGACTCTACGTGAAAAAAGCGAAGTTATCAATGCGGCTTGAAAAACAAATTGATTAAAAATCTGCAAATTGTTTAAATCAAAAGAAGATAATGTATTTTCTTTAGTGCATACTATACTTCACTAATATGTAGTTTGTTTTAACATGTGAAAACAGACTTATACCTACTATAAAACTTTAGTAGAATTAGTATTCAAATTTGATTGTACAAATCGCGCCTTTGTTAGGCGAAATTTCAGCAGTTAAATCATATGTACCTCGAAGTTCTTGTTACGTCGAAAAATCGTTAACTCGATTTTTTTGCTTTTCCCTTGACATTCGAGTTATAGAGATTCCACTGTATACCTATACATTATCAATAATGGAAATAGCATATTTCATTACAAGTGGGGAAAGCTGTCATTGCAAAGAGTTCTGACAAATGTCTACCCGAGCCGAGGCGCAGCCGAAGGCGAGGGTTGACAGTCGGAACAAGTTGCAATGACGGTTCCGCACGTGTACTGAACGACTATTTTTAATACAGTTGCGAAAAATGTAAGCAATTTAATAAAGTAAACTCGCAAAGAAAATTTCTGCAAAATGGCGCCATCCATAGAATATAAGCAGAGATTTTTTCTTCTTCACCCATTCTGGTAGGCAAAGGGAACTACGAGATGCCCATACAGCCAAGTCTTCAGTAGAATTTTTTTAATGATATGAAATGAAAATGAAATTTAATGAGATGAAATGAAATGAAACCTAACCTAACTCATTCAATCAAATCATTAAATCTGATATTGAAACAAATTAGTACTTAGCTTCTTTTTAGAAATATACGTATTTGCATGAATCATAAAAACTTCTATGGTTTTTTTTTAGTAAAAACTTCATGGTTGGTTTTTCTTTTTAATAGACATTATTTTGACAGTTGGTAAAGAGAACGCACGAGTTCGGGAAAGGTAAAAAAAAGCACGAGTATGTAATAGCCCACATCCCGAACGCTATACGTCCCTGCAATACGCCACTTTTTGAGCAACTGTATTAAAAATGTCTTTCCCAAAGAAGTAAGTACACGTAATATAATATATATAAAACTAAATAGGAGCATTGTTTTTTTTTTCAGTCGAACTGGCAGGGTCACAGCTTACCATCAGCGGGCATGTTACCACTCAGCGAGAGTCCCATATTGGAGCTTACGGAGCAAATGGAATCCATATAATTAATTACTTACAACTTATAGCAATAAGGGATAATAATTTTGTGTACTCACGTGTAGGTATATGTGAATCCAACTTTGAACAATGCAATTGTAGGTCTAATTATTTATTATGACACCCTATGTCGAATAAATTATTTAGGTAGCTGTGAAATCAATTGAGACGGTACCTACGAATGTTTTATTAGTTTGATCTCAGTTTCGTTGCAGCTAAAAACATGATTTAAGCTACTCTTAAGTTATCTAGGTATTTTTAAGGGCCATAAGGGTAGAGTTATACATTCCGTTTTTATTTCAATAACTAGGATAATGTTTCCGTAATATTTTTATATGGAAACTATATAACTATCGACCTAACCATTATAACAAAAAATACTTTTAAATACAACCCTACGCTGACAAGCCGCTACCAGCGGGTAAAATAATGTGTATACCTAGCTTTGCCACGTTAAATCACAGTTCTTAGATATATAGACCAGCATTTTGGTCACGTATTGCCTTGATTGGTCGATCTGAAAAACCTTTAAATATACCACGTGCGCCCGATCCCACGGCTCTAGCGTAGGTTAGGTACATACATATATATTGTATCCACTATCAACACTACTATATATTTACCTTTATAGCCTTTTGCCCCACCACAAGGTGGGACACCAAAGGCTGCGCACGGAGTGATCATCAGACCATCAGGCCTTTCAACGCACGAGTCCATTTGGCTCCAAAACGGTCGTGCAGTTCGCCGTGGCAAAAATGCCGTTTCAGCCTGGCTTATTTTTTATGCATGGCAGACTGTGGTGTCAGTGTCGGAAGACAATAAGACCGCACTGACAGCGGTGGCAGAACAACAAAACGCTCCCGAGAGAAAATATTGAAGATGCGAAAATCGGAAAAGTCGATCAGTATTATGTGACAACTGAATTTAAACTTTCAATGACTTGTTCTTTCCGATGTTGTCAGATAGACTACGCTTTTAGAAAACGTGATTATGAGCTTTACTTGTCCTTTGAACGGCAATGCTGTGAGGTAATTATAAATTAATAATTGACGATGCAACAAGACTTTGATCTCATTTTTTACATTAAAAGGATTTAAATAGGTAGATACAATTTTTATTAAGTCCGTAGTACACAAAAAGTCCGTAGATGTAGTAGGTAGTATTGTACGAGTATATTAACATAGGTACTTAGTCAAATTTACTGCACCACCGCAAGTCAATAACTGGTACGGTAATGATTAATTAATTTAGGTAATAACTGACGCGACAATATCAATGTAGGCTAGGTTCATTAGTAATTAGATACAATTCGACTTTTAGAAGCAACTATAGTAAAATGTAGATAAGGCATACTTTGAAAACGCTTATCATTTTAAATTTCCCAGTTATGAATAAGAACTCAAATAATTTTTGTTTTGACAATTGTACTACAAGGGGATCGCTTGAAACAAGAATAATCAGTGTAAATATTATATTATGATTAGTTTTTAAGAATAAGACTGAATTCGGTGTCAATTCAGGTCACAAACATTTCCGATTGGTAGTTATGTTCACCCTGTTGTCATGTTTCTTTTGATATATAAGTTTATATAAGTATTACGAGTATGTACTTAATTAAGTAGGCATTGGTTCTATTACACAAGATCAAATTTTGAGATAACCCGTAACACATGATATGAAAGCACTTGAAAATATAAAAAATAAACGAGACTTAAAAGCTTAATGGTCTTGCTTTGTTGTAATATACATACATACTTTACTTTACGTTCTTAGTCTCGGAGCTTTCTAGTTTAGTCTCTGCGTTTCCAATTTGATGTCCTCACTCATCTGTAGGTTCATACATTTTTAACGTTTTTTTAATTTAAGTTTTGATCCGCTAGAGCGTCTTGCAATATTTCTACTAATGTTAGTAGAAATAATTGCTTTTCCTTATCTACTTACCTTGCCCTTCTACTTTTTCCAAAACATCGAACCCAACAATCTTTTGCTCTAAGCTACCTCTGATTAAGTTATTTGGGGAATTACGTACCAACTTGAAATTTATGGAGAAGGTAATAGAAGAAAAGTCAAAATGTTTAAGATGGCCTATTAGTTCAAAAGACATTCATATAGTTCTGTACTATAATTAGGTACAGCTATCTTCTATTTCTTCTAATAATACAAATTGTAAACAGATGGTCTTAACTCAATAAGTGTCTTAATTCACGTACGATGGATCTAAACGTACAGTTGCTCTAAATCAACTGATAACACTTACTATGCAATAGAATAATTTATAGAAAGCATAATAGACTGACAGTCCGCAAAAGCTATAATCGGCTTTGTGTCGTTTTTGGATACTTTACCGATTCAGATGATTTATAGGATCATTTTAAAGAAACCAGACATATCAGGTGGATGTAGTATTGAGTAATTATTGATTAGTATTAAGAATTGGTGACTTTTCTAATTGATGCTTCAATAAATACATGGTATTCAGTCGCTTTGAATCAAAAATGTCTGCTCTTAAAATGAAAGTGGTTACACATTTTACATGTTGTTAAAATTTAAATAGTTATATAGACAATAATTGAGACCAACGATATGTATGTAAAATAATCGAACCTTATATGATCATGAACACCACTGCTGACTACAAGGATCGTTAAGAAAACTATATCTAACTTCGTAATATTCTAGACAGGTACTTAACGTATTCGCAACAGTGATGGATTTTAAATTAAAGAAGGGATAAAGGCAACCATGAATCATTGGTTTTGAAGACAATTTTTTGCCTCGGCAGCGGTTTATAATAAGACTTAGTATCTACTCAATTTCGTTGTTCATCGGCAAGTTTTAGCTGATTACTGTGAAGCTTTATCAATATAAACAATAAATACGTACGAAATGTTATATATACCTAATCAACAATAATTATTAGCGTAGCCTTTTAGGGTTTGTCTTATACCTACCTCATTCCATTTTATCTTTACTATTAATTTTTAAAACGTCTTATGCGTGAAAAATCATATGATTACCTATCATGTTTTTAGTATGACCTCAGAAACCAACTAAAAAGTAAAATAGGAATGATGTAGGAAAATAATATAGCAATAGGTGTTTGGATGCTTTTACACAAATAGACTTAAAGGCATTGTATTATATTCCAGTAATAATCAAGCAATTACTATGTTATTCGCAGTTATATAGTTAAGTAGGACATTTTATAATAAAGTGAAATTGACGTGTTTGGACCTGTATAATGTAAGAATGCTGTACTTTCACGGAACTTTACCCATTTTTTTACAGTAGTTAAAAGAATTTTATTTGTATTATTTGGTTGTTTCAAATTAAATTTACAGCGGATTGTTAACTGAATCTTAGTAAAACAAAATACAGTCAATCTTCAACATATACTTTCTTTTATTTATCTGCTTTTCAAAGCACACTTCTCATTCTTTCGTGTCCTGCTAAAAACTAGGCAATTAAAAACAAAGAGAAAAAGTTAAACTGTAAGTTGTTCATGTTATTTTAAATTAAAATAACATGTAATAACATTACATGCATTAAATTTTTTAATGCATGTAAAAACTTTATGTGTCCTCTTTTCTTCTATTTGAAGGTACTTGACCATTTTTACCTATTTTTTATCGACTGCGGCGAAGCCTATTAGGATCCTTATGTGTTTGTCCGTGGTTCATAAAAGAGAACTTCGTCTCCGGTCGAATTTTGTTCAGATCTGCAGAACTTCGGTAGCTTAAATTATTTAAATAAGAAATGGAAAGTGGAAAGAAATGTACTACTTAAGACTTAAATGTACACCATGTACTTAATTTATAATGAAATAGATGCAGACAAATAGTAGAAATGACTAGTGTTGCCAACTCAGTGATGACATTCGGCAGAATTCTTGTTTCTGTGATCTGTGGGCAGAAACCACATACGATGCAACATTAGTTCATATCCCATAATTACTACTGATTCTCATAGTCGATTTTAAAGCTTTTGGTTCATTTTTTCTAATATGAGCTCGTTAAACTCTTTTAGGCTCATAAATATTTATTAAGTAGGTATGTAATATATAATATATATATATATATATAAAAAGCCTGTAATAGCTATTAGCTATTCTTTGTTAAAGCCCTAAAGAACATATTTCTGAGTAGATGTGTAGTTACTATGATTTATTCTGAGATGTAGGGGCTGGGTTTCTCTATGGCGCAGTAACAAGTAGCACGGCGCGGTGGGCGGCTGCTGTCAACTCACAATCACTTTATATGTTTATTTAATTAGTTCACGCTATAAGTAGGTAATAATAAAAACTTTTCGTCTGACGTTGACTAATTTAGTGGACTATAACTTTCTACACTATATTAAAAAAAGGAAAAATTTGTTTGCTTGTTTGTTTGTTTGTTTGTTTTATTTTAATAGGCTCAAAAACTACTGGCTCAATTAGAAAAAATCTTTTACCATTAGAATCCTACACTTTCCCTTATGAACATAGGATATATAATATTTTCAAAATAGTTAGGGATCCGTATGAAAACTTCGATAGTGTACCCAAAGTGTGGAAAAAATACCAAAAAAGTCCGTGTATATCGCGTATGCTGCGGAAACTTTGACCATATAATATTAGTCTATGCTATTGTCATTAGAGCAAAGAAAAAGTGATGACAGGGGTCAATTCCACTAACTTAATTTGTTTCAACTACAATCGAACCGTAGCTGATTTACACATTCTTATTCTGCTATTAGAAAACAGTCCAGCTGTAGTTGTGTTTCTATTGACGTTAGCGATCGAATAATATTTTATATTATGATAACTCGATAGATCATGAACACGACACTAATTCATATTAGTGTTGAATATTTAACTATTATATAGTAGCGTTTACGTTCCAATTTGTCTACATAAATAGTAGAATGGCATTTTCGGTACCTAATTATGGAAAGGCAACCGGAGTCGAACCGCAGTTGCAGCGGGTGGATTGTTGAAATTTGTTAAATAATAGAATTGCTCCCCAGTTTTATGGAAGACGCCAATATCTACAAAGAAGTCCACATTACCATATACCTAGGTATTATGTCTAAGTATTACTGTTAGGTATGTCACAATAAATACTTTTTCATTTTGAAATATGTAATAGTGGCGAAACCTGGCCACATTATTCGCACCTTGGCATGAATGAATGACCGTCCAATGGGAATCCGTATTTACACTAATAATAAAGAGGAAAGATATAATGAGTGTTTGTTTCTTTATTATGGATACACGTCAAAGATTCAAACAACGAGTATAAAGCTATATGTATATGTTACTCAGACATAATGATGTCTGAGTAACATACGCTATATTTGATTCACAGATAATTAGTATAATTTGATACATCCTCATTATCATCCATAACCTCGCGGGTGAAAGCGCGGAGCGCAGCTAGTATTATTATAACTAGAATATCCAGTGAAATCTTGTCAATGTATTTGTAAAGTCAAATTAAGAGCCATTTCACAAAATCACTCTACTGAAGTTTAGGTAAATGCCAGCGCATCGCTTACACAGGCGAAAGAAGTGACGACGGAATAGCGTGACTGTGAGTAACATATTTTGATACTTGCACTCATTTTAAAAACTGTGGCTTTGGAATGAGTAAACAATCAATTTCTTGTCGATCGAATTTATAATCATTTAGACTTATGTTAAATATTTTTTCGTGTCTAACAAAGCAGAGTTAATATCATATTTTAACTGAGATCAGATTAATTGAAGAATGTACTTTCTTTTGATATAATATCAGTTTGGAATTACACTTTATTTAACTCAATAAATCGTGTTAAACTGCTGATATAATTCGTGGAAATTGGCGAAAGATCTTTATTTTTTTTTTCTATAATGATGATCAATTATCGATATTCTAGTACATTGTGTGTCAACAAGATTATATTCCTGATGAATAGATTTTACTAAACTGTATGTCTGTCTGTTCCGGCTAATCTCCGCAAGAAAACGTATTTGCTGTAAGTAGCAAGAATGGCGTAAGTAGACTGAACACACAGCTAGATTCAGAAAAAATTCTGCGTCGAATGGTCTGGCTCTCATATCGCTACGATGACAACAATTTTGAAAATAGGGTATACCTAAGTAATTTTGAAATCATTCCTTGTTTAATTTGCTGTAAGTCAATAAAAACACTCTCAGCAAAAGTGCGGTTTATTATTAAACATCTGATATAACTTACAGCATTCTTTGCGTATTAAGTGGTATCAGCATTTTTTTAGAGTTAGTCTTCTAATTATATCACTTTAATAGTACGTAATTTATTATATATTTTAATTATCAGCATTTAAAATATCTGGAAATATACGGAACGTAGCTATCTCCAAAGAAGTCACTAAAATACTTACCTACGACATTCTTAAAATATTTAAACTGAAAAGTGAATTGCAGTAAGTACTGAAAAGCCCTACGAAGAAATCTATTATTTCTTCGTAGGAAAAGCCTTATATTATTATATTATTATTAGCTATGTTTCTACTGTGGTCCAGCGGCCTTGAGTGAATCTCCCGCAATACTTACATGTTATTATATACTTACACCATAACAAATAGTTTCGCCTATTAATCCTCGAAGGGGTAAGCAGCGGTATATCAATAGGATACTTTTCCTCGTCATCACCATCTATCACCACGGAGGTGAAACCGCGGGGCGGTAACATCAGTCTAGCGGTCTTGAGTGAATCTATACTTTTGTCGCAATACTTACATGTTATTTTACACACCATAACAAATAGTTTCGCCTATTAATCCTCGAAGGGGTAAGCAGCGGTGTTTTCAACGCCTACGTTTCGCCATAGGTAGGTATATGTTTCTAGTCGTCTAAACATGTAAAAGGGGGCGAGCCTATTGCCATCTACGGGGCACTGTTCCAGTCTCCGGACTGTTGTTGAGAATATATTTCTTTCTCAGAAACATCCAATAACTGTCCAACCCGGGGATCAAACCCATGACCTCGAGGTTCTAAAACGGCACTTCCACAATTACACCAAGACAAAGCGAGCGAAGCCGCTGGCGGGTCAGCTAGTAAAATTATATAAAGTGTTTTGGGCAACCAAGTTGGTCTTTTACATTTTCTGATATAAAATATCAAATAAATATCAATAAAAACATGCGCTGATAATGATATCGCATCGGCCGTATTGATATGATACAAGCAAGGCATCGTTCTCCCAAATTAATCAACTACCTATTCACCCACAGTTAATAAATAAAACGAAGTAAGTACGTACGTCTTAGTATGTAGATAGTTATGTAGTTTACGCATTATCGTAAGACATTATTCTCATATAAACTGGTGCAGCGGTCATTCCACTCCATTACCGAGTACCTCTACCTACCTACCGAGCAACGCTTTGTTCTTTCACATTTTACTTTATTCATATAACCCGGGTGTAGGCAAGTGTACCCTGCATTTTGATTGATATAAGTTATAAATTTACGTAAGTGACTCAAACGAAATAATTTCTTTCAGTTGAAACTTTGCCGACAATGACTTCTGACTCAGAGAGGATAGTAAACTTGATCCAGAATAAAGAACGGTTTACATTTTCGTTCGAAGTCACTCCTGATGTAAACAAAGAAGAGATTGATAATTTGGAAATAGAACCGGCATTTTTCGCAGTAACTTGGCACGCGAAATCGCATCAGTGTAAGGGTATGGATATAGAGCCTTTGAAAACCGCATGTTATTTGAGAAGTAAAAATAAACAAGTAATGATGCATTTATCGTGTGACTTGCTGAAGAAACATTATTTGGAAAAAGTGCTGTCATTTCTGCAGGAGAACGGAATCAGCAATTTATTTTTAGTCTTAGGAGGTGAGTTGAAATCTACGCAAATTATTGCTATAGTTATTATGTGCATAGATAAATAGTATATTTCTGTGGTAGGCTCAGACCAAATACTTTTTTATTTTGTCTGAGGTGGTAGGTATACGAAACACCTAAGTATTCAATTGCCCTACAATAAATAACTGTAGATAGGTATACCTACTATCAATTTATGCGTAGGTGTTGCAGAGTAGGTATAGACACGGTAATATTATCTATAGATAATGTTACCACAGCGTAAAAATCGTATATTACCGTGGTATAGATTAGCTACAAGTGCAATTAGAAAAAATGTATACCTACCGATTTCCATTCTATTACTTTGGTGTAATCAGTAATTGGAGTGTAACTCAAAAACTACTAGACCGGATTTGATGAAATTGAATTAAATGGAACCACACGGGAAGCACCAGCTTACAAACAAAAAAGAATTTTGAGAATTGGTTCACCCTATCGAAAGTTATGAGGTAAGAAACATAAAAAAAACAGTCGAATTGAGTACCTCCTCCTTTTTTGGAACTCGGTAGAAAACTGGTAGATGAGACTGGGACAGTTGATCCGCCACTTGTATTTGTCTCTAAAATTAAGATTAGGTACATCTCTAATTTCCGACGATTTGCGACTGCTTCGGAATTCATCAAGTAACAGTAGGTACATAAAGACATCTAATGATTTACTAAGGGATGTAAATAAAACTAAAGCTATAAGTACTAAAAAAAGAGAAGCACACCATGTGTTCCTTATTACTTAAGTAGGTACTTGATTATGGCTGTCAAATTACTACTTATCCAAGTGTCCGTAGGGACTATTTTGTACCCAATCTCTCAATATCTCAAAACCACTACAGCTACACACTGTATATAAGATTAACGCGATCTCTTGAGAACTACCTACTTACCTATCGACGATAGGTACAATCTGTTCTAGATAAAAAATAGATAGTTAAATACTTATGTGCTATATTTTTTAGCTATCTTCGTTGCAAATTTCATCTAAATTCATTCAGCGAATTCAGCGTGAAGAAAAAAAAACATAGGTACTACTCAGTATAACATACTCGTACTAGTCACTAACGAAAATTCGCATTTATAATAGCCATTTGTGAATTGATTTATATGTTACACTAGATCAGTAATTACCGCGCTAAATCTAATCGTTTGATAGCTCAGTGCATTTGTGTGATACATTTTAGTACAGTATACTGTATTTTTATTAGTAGTGTTGTGTACCTTTGGACATTCGTGAAAAAAAATCTTTGCGTATTTTTTTCTCAAAGTTAGTGTTATGAAATAGTATACTACACATTGCTTGAGACTTCTATTTTATTTTTGTATAACTTCATACCATTTTAGGTATACAAAAGGTATATTTCAAAGTAGTGTTTTTGTCCAAAGGTACAGTGTCATCGTGTACTTTTGTGGGTACTGAGCATCTTGAACCTTGGGACACAGATTGTATCATTGGACACTTCCATTTATAACCAAAACTAAACAGTCAAATTAGGAAAAAGTATTTAATAAACGTATGTAGGTACTTATTACGAATATTTCACTTAAACTAATTAGGTAACTATTTTCTTAGGTATTATAATCAGTCTTTTTGTTATATATTGATGACCTATATTATTTTAATTATCAAAAACTTGTTAGTTTAATCATTCATATACCGTGATAATTAAAACAAAAGATTTAAGAATGAAACTGACGTATATGTACGTCTCTGGGACGCAAAGGGTTAAAAGAGATGTTTCTGTGGACTAATTTTTATTTTGCTGGCCAACAAATCTAAACGCATTTTTTAATAGAACTTAGTATTATAAATATTTTTTATTACTAAACCAAAGTCCTAAGGTTAGTTTTTAAGATTATATTTAAGCTTTGAATATTTAACCTCAGAACCTCGAAACACAAAGGAAATCGTCTAAATAACTAACCGAATGGTATTCTAGAGAAAGAACAAGACAGCGTATAGGAGACCATATCAAAGATGGAGTGACGATTTAAAGAAGACTGCAGGAGTACTGTTGAGATTATATTACAACGGCAACTATTGGAAGAAACTGAAGGAGACCTATGCTGAAGCATAACAATCTGCGTAAAAACAACTCCACGTAGATGTAAAACAAAAAAAAAATTAAACTAGGAGCAAAGTAAACGGTATATAGCCGTCCGATGTAACAGAAGATTAGGCAAGTTGCGCGGTGAAAGGTACTCAGTGTCGCGGTGAGTGCGAGCGAGATAGCATGCGACGCAAGCGCAGTCCACTGCGCACCTGCGGTGATACCTACCTTTTGTACATTCCAACTTGCACATTATTCCGAGAAATATAATAAAAATTTGATTTTATTCCACATAATGAATAAATATTTTAAGTTTGAATATTATCTTTGAGACTTAATTTACAACTTAACTCTTATACTTAATAAAAAATGTTTACTTTGTCATGTTAGAATAGGTACCGTGAAATATGCCTACTTTGCCTACAGATGTATCTTTGCCCAAAATACACTAATTATGGAAAACCGTTTCTGTAGAAAAATTATTATGTATTATGGCAATATTGATAACTTTGGAAGAAAATAGGTTTTACGTATGGCATCTCTGAGAATCGTGCATCAAGCCAACTCCGTTTAGTATCCTGTTGCGGCTTGTTGAGTGTGGGGGGTGTTTTTGCGGGCAAATTTTTGAAAAAAGGTTTATCTGAATTCTTATTCATGGCGAATACGAAGGTAAGTTTATATAATTGTATGTTGTAGCAAACGAATTGCAGTGTATTTTAATCTAAGTTTCGGTGTTAAAGGTTAATTAAAACAAAAGTTATGACGATGGGCAATGTTAACTAGTAATGTTCCGACCTAAGAATGACAACTTTGCCCAAGTTTGAAAAAGCACTAGGGTTGTCACTTTATAATAGTTGTGTATAAAAAAATAATGTTTATTTTTGTGATTATTTCGCGTTAGTAATATTAACTTATCCATTCCAATGAACTAGTAAAAACAAACAATTATACTTTTACGTGAAAATGTGTTTACTTGTGTATTCTTCCTTTGCACTTAACTTGAGGTTCCGTAACTGATTACCAGGCTGATACTGGAATTACCGGGCCCCGTGCAACATTATTATGTTTTAAAAAATTAAGTATTATTGTAAAATTAAGATAAATGAGTTTTAGTAATTATTGTTTTAGTAATGTACATTATTATTTTGAATTTTAGAAAACCAAACACAAGTCTCGGATCCGATAAAGAAAGTCAAGACGCCAAATAGGTTCCAGAATGTACAAAAAATATTCTGTCGAAATGCTGGAAATAGCATGTGAAGCAGTTGAGTCGAAAAAAATCACTTCCAGAAATGCTGAACGACAATTTGGTATCCCAAGACGGACGATAATGAATAAAATTAAAAAGGTTCATACAAACTCTGTTGGTCATCCTACCGCTTTAACCGCTGAAGAAGAGAAAAAAATTTTGAGAGTTTTGCAAGTTGCGGCTGAATATGGATCTCCGCTTACTAAAATAGACTTAAAGCTGTTGGTTCACGAAAATATGAAAAATAAATCACAAGACGACAAATTCAAGAATAAAATTCCCGGTGTTGCATGGGTCCAGGCTTTCTTGGCGAGGCATAGTGATGAATTGACTGTAAGAACTACTCAAAATATTTCAAAGGCAAGAGCTGAAAAGGAACCCCAATAAATAGCTGAATATTATGACAATTTAACCACAACTTTAAAAGACATACCAGCAGAAAATATTATCAATCTCGATGAAACAAACCTGTCAGACGATCCAGGTTCTTCCAAATGCATTTTTCGGAGGGGAGTAAAGTATCCAGAGAAAGTTGTAAATTCCACAAAAGGCAACATATCTCTTATGTTCACAGCAACTGCGAGCGGTAAATGTTTGCCTTTATATGTGGTTTACAAAGCAGCAAACTTGTATAGCGAGTGGATAAGTGGAGGCCCACGACGAACAAAATATAATTGCACAAAGTCAGGGTGGTTTGACAGCGCCATGTTCGAAGACTACTTTGAAAAAATAATACTTCCATGGGCACAAGAGACTCTTGGTACTAAAGTTGTTATTTGCGACAACCTATCTAGTCATTTGAGCGTCAAAGTTGTAGAGATTTGCGAGCAAAATAACATCAACTTGGTATTTATCCCTCCGAGATCAACACACCTTACCCAGCCCCTCGACGTGGCATTTTTCGCACCTTTGAAAAAAGCCTGGCGTAAAATATTGTATCAGTATAAGCTTAAGAACCCAAACCAAGCATCATTGAACAGAAAGCACTTTCCAAAATTGCTCAGTGAATTAATTGAAGCAATTGAGTTGAAGGAGGCAAAGAACATAAAAAGTGGTTTTAAAGCGTCGGGGATATTTCCAATGAATCCGCGGGAAGTTCTAAAAAAGATACCAGACATGAAAGAAGAAATATTATCGTATGGAATAGATCAAACACTGATTGATTATTTGAAAGAAACGAGGGCAGCAAAGCTGATGCAGATAAAAAGAAATAAAAAAATTAAGTGCGAGCCAGAAAAGTCTGTGACAGTTTCTGATTTGAACATTGAATCTTGCAAAGAAGCGCTTGAGACGAACAATAAAACGAAAATTAAATCACGAAAAAAGTCCTCTGGAGTGGCTAAAGTAAATAAAAAGAGCAAAGTAACCCTGTTTTTGAATGAACAAACGGGGATGTTTATTAAAACTGTTCCAAATGATGATACTATGGCAGAAGAGAACGAAGGCTGCTATTTGGACGGCAATTTTAGTGACTCTGCTAATCAGAATACTTTCAATCCTGAAAGCCTCAACAAAATTTGTATCAAACTGATAAACTTTCATTCAGTTCAATCAAAACTAAAAGTGACAACATCATCGACATCTGCACAAAATAGTTCACTATTAAAAGCTTCTTCCGGTAACAGCGTTATTTACACAAAGATCAAAGAGCAAAGATCCTTGAAAAATGATCCTAGTAAAATAACGATACTCTCCAATGTGGTCATTAAACCAGAAACACAAACATCAGATATCTGTACTTTAAATGACATTTCTAATAATATTAAAATTATGTCATTCAACAGTGAATTACCAGATTGCTTGCAAGAGAACAAAACCAAAGTACTGGAAAAAGAAAACAAGGAAAATTCACGAAAAAGGAAGAAAGTTAATAGAAAAGACAAGTCGACAGCAAAAAAGCCAGCTAGAAGCAGCACTTCAGTGAAAAGCAGAAAAAATAGATTATATAGTGAGTCAAGCTCGTTATCGACGGATACTGAAGTAATTACAATCGACACAGATAACTCAGACTATGAAACAGTACACGATTATTACATAGCCGAATGTTTAAGGGAACAAGAAGAAAAAGAAAACTTTGAATTAGATAGTATAAAATTTGGGCTACATGATATTCAATACTGCACTGAAAACCAGAAGATATTAAAAGAAAGTGATTGGATTTTGGCGCGGTTCAGTACAAAAAAGAGCATCAAGCATTTTGTTGGTCAGGTTTTGTACGACAATGATTCAAATCCTACAGTAAAATTTGTCCGAAAAGTTAAACAATCTAGATGTGACAAGGGAACTTTCACATATCCAATAATTGATGACATTTGCACCATACAACATTTAGAAGATGTTATCACAAAATTGACTGAGCCTGACATAACTCGACGTGGCATGACGTAAATTAATTCATTATAGTCGCATAAGACACAAGACTGTTTTCAAAAATAATTTAATTAAAATAAGAAATTGCTTTTTTTTGTGTACCTAATTGTTAAAAAAAAAATTTTTTAATGGTTAACTTAGCGGTTGAGTTTTTAGATTTAAAATTTTAAGACTGTATTCCAAAGTATAACAATAAGTTAAATTAATTCATTATAGTCACATAAAACACAAGACTGTTTTACCAAAATAATTTAATTAAAATAAGAAATAGCTTTTTTGTGAAATTGTGAAAAAAAAATTGTGTTTTCTATGGTTAACGTAACGGGTTGATTTTTTTATTTAATTTTTATGACTGTTTTACAAATAATAATTTAAATAAGAAAAGACTTTTAGTTATGTGTATTAATTACACATAAGTTTATTGTGAATATTTGTGATTTTTTATGGTTAACTTAGCGGTTGAATTTTTAGATTTAAAATTTTAAGACTGTTTTCCAAAGTATAATTAAGCAAAAATAATAAAAGATTTTTTTGTGTATTTAAGTGTCTAGTTACTTCTGAAATAATTTCAGTAAGCTAACTCAGGCTGAAATACAAATTATTAACCTTTATTTTAAATTAGTTCCTAATACGCCTACTGAAATTATCGTATAAGTGCCTACCTCTATTCTCCACTGATTGAAAGGAAAAACTTGGTTATCACTTTATATCACTATTTAAAATTATTTCGAATATCTACCTCATTTCGAACGTTGATTGATCTCGATTTTGATATTAGTATTTATAATAATAAGTTTATTTATAAGAGATTCAGCCGTTTGTATTTTTGAGAAAAATATAAACATTAACATTCTAAATTTTCAAAAAGTTTTTTTGTACCTACTAAAAATATTTGCTTTTGGCAGCCTATAGAGCCTTTTGGTAGAATATAGAAAAAATGTCAGGGTAACTTTGCCAACTAACTTAATAGGGAAACTTGGATCGTCATCGGTAAGGTTTTTAAAGGTAACGTCATCATTGCCCTAATCCTTTAGCTAGTTTCTTTCTCATTGGCATAAAGGCTAAATTTGAGTCAAAAAACCACGTGGGCAATGTTTGCTAAAAGTCTAGATAACTTTGCCCGCCATCAAAATCAATGAAAAGATGGAAAAAATGTGAACTTTTTAAAAATCTTAATAAGCCAATCCATGCACATGATGTTAGAGATGCAGCAAATCAAAAAATATACGCAAGCGCTCATAGAAAAAACAATAAATAATTAATATTTCTTATTAAAAGCGGGCAAAGTTGGCATGTTTCACGGTATTAGGTTTGTTTTAGTTGGCCGGCACTTTAAAAATTTGCCCAAAATGTATGGCGGATGGGCAATCTCCTTTAGTCTCAAAGAATATTGTAATCCTCAAACGAACAACATTCAATCCAACGCAATTATATCCTGTAATATTTCTTTTCCTCCCACCTCCTTAGGTGGAAGCGATTTGATAATAGATAATGTCCTTGTCATCTCCTCGTACGTATTCTCTTTTCCTATTATGAAATTAAATCCCTTCTTAATTTTTTTGTTAGAATTTGACAATGTATGTGTGATGTTCAAAATTGTCCCCACTATCTTAGATACCTACATAATGTTTCATTTGCATCTTAGACTTAGAGCTATTCAGTTATTGTATATATGGATGTCCCTGCATATACCTTTGGACGCGTCCAAACATACATGCAGAGACATGTCCATAGGTACATGAAAAACGCTAAATTAAAAAAATTTGGTGCCTTTTGTAGGTTATACAAAAACGAGGAAAATACTTCTTAGTTAAGGAAATTAGAATAATAAAGATTATAACCAAATATACAGGGTTACTGGTAATTAATTAGCATCCTGTGTTGTTTGTTTTGATGTACAGAACATGCTCTTAAAAGGATGTTAATTGATTACCAGTACCCCTGTATATAATATGATTTAAATACAAATAAGACCAGATGAAATACGATTAAATTTTACTAAAAAAAATCTTTTGACACTAAATAATCTCGTAGGTCCTTTTCCCAAGCAAGCGGAAACAAAATGGTTGACACTTCAGGTCATGGTTGCCAACACCAAAAAATGTATTCAAAGGTGCGTTCAGAATATTTTCTACCGACTTCCAAAAAAAGGAGGAGGAGGTACTCAATTCCGTTGTATTTTTTTTTTAATTATCTTTCGATTAGGTGGACCGATTCTCAAAATCCTTTTTTTTGTTTGAAATCTGTTGCTTCCCGTGTCCCGTATAAATTTCATCAAATTCGGTATAGTAGTTTTTGAGTTACACACCAATAACTGATATTTACCAAAGTAATTTTAACTTGAAATAACATGTGGTGTCCAAGGGTACATGCGTCCATAGGTACACATCCTTCATGGATGGAGTGAACCCCGTGTCTCATATAAAAATGTGTGTATAATAACCACGACAGTTATCTAGGATATAATTACTCTTAAACACTTTGATAAATGTTAGTGTTGTTAATAACTAAAATTACTGAGAATCTAAAAATAACTTTATTTCTACAACACCAATTTTATTTTTCAGAAGGCTACGACCCTGATTTATCCGATTTCAAAAGCACTTTGGAACTTCTGAAGTATATCAGAGAAATTACAGGTAGATCATACTTTTGCATAGGAGTACCCGGATTCTGTGAGAGCAATGAAGAAAAACTGTTGCAATTAAAAGAAAAGATTGTTGCGGGTGCTGATTTCATCGTCACCCAGGCATTTTTTGAAGCTAATGTGTACATTAAATATATAGAAAAATGTTCAAAAATCGAGATTAATGTGCCTATAATCCCAGGAGTATTCTCATTTGAAAATTATAACCAACTGATTAATTTTACAAAAATGTGTAAAGTTAAAGTCTCAGATGATTTATTAGAATACGTCAAGAAGCACGAAGAACATGATATTGCAGGTATAGAAGTGGTTAAGAAGTTGGTTGAAACTTTAAGACGTGTATATCCGGCTATTGATTTTCATTTCTTTACTATGAACAAGTTACGACACGTATCAAATGTAATTAAAGAGATACACAATTAGCAACTTTCATTAATAGGTAAAAAAAAGGCTGTACAAAATAATTTTTTACAGCCTTTTTTTATTAATAATGTACTCTGCAGTATGTTCGAAAGCACAATCTTTGGTAATCCTATCAACTAGCTCTGTTCTACCTATACCTACTCATAAATTTATGTAAATAGGGTGAATGTTGTGCATTCACTAATACTACTCATTTCTAGGAGTAAGTACATTAGGAGAAATGTCACACGTGAACACTCTAAAAAAATGGGCAAATGTCATACGAATGTAAAACAATTTATGTACATTTCATTTTCAATTAAGTAAGTAGGTACAAATGTCATTGAAATAATTCGTATACTAAACTGAATAAATACAATTATTACTAATTATAGTTTTTTAACAATTTACTAGTTAAATTAATACAGTTTATTTGAACAAGTAAGTAGAAATAATTTATCGAACTAGGTATCCTCAATCTAGTAGCAATAATATGGATAGTCATGTTGCATTATGATAAATATATTAAACAACCTTAGATAATATGAATAGTCACTTACCTAATAAGGTTTTATATAAGTTTTTCCAGTTCATAATATAGAGTCAGGTCTTTGGTCACAGTAATGCGATAAGACCGCCCACTGCGACGCTATTATTTTAAGCATTTAATGGTAGTAAAATATTTCTTTTTACAATTGTATCGAAATTCTTTATTTGTAATGTACTTATGTATAATGTGTTGATACAATAAAGAGTTAATCTATCTATCTATCTATTATAAACCATAGAATTATAATCACCTATAGAAGTAAGGTTTCCTTAAAACCTCTTATCAATTCAAATTTGCTATGTTTGCTGTATTTACATGCCTCGTCACGCACACAGACGCAAACATAATATGCCCAGGTACAATAGTTTTTCCCTAAAACTGTTGTAATTGGCTGATGGGAAAATATTTCTGTAATATATGTTTAAACAATATTTTTTATGATAAAAGTTAAGATATGCATACCTACATACTTTATGCCTAAGGCGCATATTTTAATTTATCTATGTATGTACCTACTTACAAAGAACTAACTGTAGGTATTTATAAAACCTTATTAAAATCCGGCCAAGTGCGAGTAAGACTCGCGCACGAAGGGTTCCGTACAATTATTTAAAACTGGCCAAGTGCTAGTCGGACTCGCGCACGAAGGGTTCCATAAGCTATAAATCTTCCATAACAGACATGATATTTTTGCCATTTTAAAAATAATGATACCTAACCTTTCGTGCGCGAGTCTGACTCTCATTTGGCCGGTGTTTAGTATAGCGGCAACAGAAATACATAATCTGTTCAAAGGACTTTTAACCTATCTGGCATATTGACCCGCCACCATTTTTTTTTTAAATATTTTTAATGATTGTCGTTATATCTTGAATCACGTAATAACTCTGTTGAGTTAATTAAGAAACTGATTATAATCTTACCCAATTTGGCATTGTGGCTCGCAAGAGCTAAAATACAATCGCGACATCACTTACATGAATTATTATATCCCGCAGAATTTCGTTTACATCTTGCTGGATAATAGTTTACAAGGCAGAAATAAAGTCATTGGACACTACTGCAACTGTCCTGTGGGAATGTGAACCCTTGGTTGCTGTGGATCATGTGGATTATCGAGTTCAGGGCTTGGGCTCACTATAAAAAGAGCATTATCCGACCTCCAGCTGAATTTTTGGATTATGTAGTTAGGCTGGATTCAGACGATGATCATTAATTGCATTGGATGTAGTTAAATCAAGAACCACATATGGATATTTTTATCGATTCCTTAAATAAAGGTATTTGTTTTATTGTGATTTCGGCAAACAACCTGACAGCCCACTCGAAGCAAAAATGTAGGTATGATACGTGTCAGATATACATAGAAACATTTTACATACAATACAAGAAATACTTTAGGTGTCTTATCTAAGTATGTAATGCATATCACTATTCGCTTAAGTTTGTCGCTGTACCTACTTATAGTTATAAATAAATGTTAACATCAATCACATGCATTTTGTTTTATTTATAACCAGTAGTTAGGCAGCGCAATTATTCAGTAGAAAATAGTTTTCTCGTGCTCCTAGTAAATACGTAATGAATTATTAAATTATGTCTATTAACCTGAAATAACACTCGCGTTAGGGATCGAATACGTGAATCGCAGAACGGTAGGTACCCGCCGAGAGCTAGAAGACGGCGCTGCGCACTCGACTGAAGATGAACATCAGACATGCTCGAAACCAGGCGAGACGTATTCGATCCCGAACGTGAGAGTTTTGCCGGTTAATAGTAATTGTTTAATATGTGTCAAACTCACGAGAATTTCAATACAAATACAAAAAAGTAATAATATTTATTAGTCTGGGAACGATTATTTGTATACAATCTGACGCTTATAGACGTGTAATAACTTTATTTTAATTTATTGTCGTTATACTCATATGTCGATCTTTACCTCCAAATATCTTGGTAACGTGACTTTTTAGGGTATCATGTTACTTGATATTTTTTGTTCGTCTATATGTCTTCTACCCATACGCACCACTTTTATCGTGCGCCGCGATTACGAAAAAAATCAAAATGGCGGTGGGTCGATATGCCAGCTTCCATACAAAGAGGTTCCAATCCCTTTCAAGTGTCTACTATCACAGTAGTAGTATAGATACCATATAAATCGAAATCAGTCAAAGTAATTTAGAAATACGATGAAATAAAGAAACTTACTCACACAAATACAAAAACACATATTGTATAATATATATGTAGCGGTGCACCCTCATATTCAGTAATCTGTGCCTCAGCTGACGTCGAGGCTGCACTGGCGGTACTAACAACGAAACGACGCACCCCGCTGCGGACCGTTCCATCCGTTTGAGACGCTTCACGCCCCACGAAGTGTATAAAATTATCACTGATGGAGTAGCACGCAATTCAACAAAAGACATTTAAGGCATTTCGGTGACCCTGCTGCACGCAGCTGCTGACTCGATGTCAACTATTCTAGCAGATCTATTTAATAGATGCATGGATGAGGGGGTATACCCGCAAACATTAAAAAAGGTTAAAGTGCCTCCCCTGTACAAAGGTAAAGGAAAGCAGGAAGATCTGAACAACTATAGGCCGGTGTCCATAATTCCGGGTATTGCCAAGTTATTTGAATATGGACTGAGCAATCGGCTTACAGAATTCCTGCAAGACACTCACTGTCTATCGGAAAGACAGTACGCTTATCGAGCTGGCAAATCGACGACGGATGTGGCGCGTGAAGTTCTTCGTCATGTGCTTGAGGCGCGTGAGCGAAGTCAGCAAGGGGCTGTCATATTCTGTGATTTATCTAAGGCATTCGACGTTGCAGACCACAATGTGCTTGCTAAGAAACTGAAACATTACGGCATAGACGGGCCCGTTCTTTCTCTCATGGTCGACTTCCTGTATGAACGAAAACAAGCCGTTGTGGGTGAATATGGGCAGATAAAATCTGAATTTCTAAATACTACTATTGGTGTAGCTCAAGGCTCTTCACTTTCAAATATTATGTTTTCTATGCTATTAAACGATCTGCCTGAAAGCACAAAAGACGGTCACATTCTTATGTATGCTGACGATATCGCAGCTGTCGTACAAGCTACCTCGGTCGTTGCATTGGAACATAAACTGAATGGTGTGGCTAACGAGCTATACCAGTGGTTTAACAAAAACGGTCTGAAGTTAAACTTAAGTAAAACCAACTTTATACATTTTAATTTGGCTGGTCGAGTGGGCAGACGTATGACAGTAGCCTTAGGATCCCAAATAGTTGGAATGAGCGAGACAACACTGTTTCTGGGTTTCAAGCTCGATAAGAGCTTGACGTAGGAAGCCCACATCAACGCCCTATGTGGGAAACTCGGACGCGCTTGCTTCGCTCTGTGGCGACTATCCGCAACACTACCGACGCATATGGTGAAAAACTGCTATTATGCATCAGTTCAATCACTCTTACAGTACGGCGTTGAGTTCTGGGGGCGCGCTGCTGATTGGCGGCGCGTCTTCAGAATGCAAAAGCGCGCGATAAGAGCCATAGTGCGCGTATCACAAGATACTTCTGAGAGGGATTTATTTCGCTCCCTGAAAATTATGACTGTCCCGTCTCTTATAGTCTTACAAGCAGCGTTGTATGCCAGAAAAAACCTAACAGACTACTCGAGGTTAGGCGACGGTCATTTATATAATACCAGAAATGGGCATAGGTTGAGAGCTGTGCCGCGGCGACTGGCCAAAACTGCTAAGCTGGTACATGTTATGGCTCCGACTGTCTACAACTGCATCCCGGAGAAGCACCTTCAAATAAGTCATTTAAAAATATACTCGTATTAAAAGGGTGGCTCATCGAGCAAGCTTTCTATTCGTTTGAAGAACTAACGGGCACAAATATTTATATGTAAGTGACATTGGAGCCTATATATATATATATATATATATATATATATATATATATATAGGGTATTTACCGTTTTACTATATTTTGTTTCTTGTGACGCATTATTATTTAGAAAATTGACATCTAACATTGTTACGAATAAATTAACTATGAACTATGAACTATGAGCCCTGAAAACACAACTTCCTTTTTTATGCAGTCGTATAGTAAAACAAACAATATCATACTTAAGAGAATATAACGCTATGTCATACCTAAGCAACGTTTAAAAACTGGACTAATTTAATATATAGCAGGCAACATTCCGTCTGAACTAAGAGTGGATAATTTGTAATTATATTTTTTTGTATTTTAGACGATTTAAGCATTAAAATCAATGGCTTAGCTGTGAAATGTCACACCACAACTCTTATGCAGCTTATCTGAAATGTTGTGGCACAATTTGCAACGCACAAATCGTTATTTTGTTTTTTTACCGAGCTGTATTCTCTGTCATCGGAATGAGAGCTCTGACAGCGCGGGTGTCGTGCCTCCTTTGCAGACCTCGTGTTACGAACGTGGACCAAACAATGTGGTTTAACCATCAAGCAGATTTTTGCTCTAGCCTTTTGGTCCTTTTTACAACCTGATAAATCGCTTGCAGCTGGTGTTGTCATCGTATACTCCAAATACGTACGGCTGAAGTCGAGGATGCAAAAAAAAACCGAAGTTATTTCATCATCATCATCATCATCATCATCTCAGCCGTAGGACGTCCACTGCTGAACATAGGCCTCCCCCATGATTTTCCAAAAGGACCGGTTGGAAGCGGCCTGCATCCAACGTCGTCCTGCGACCTTCCTCAGGTCGTCTGTCCACCGTGTCGGTGGACGACCTACGCTGCGCTTGCCGGTCCGTGGTCTCCACTCCAGAACCTTTCGGCCCCATCGGCCATCTGTTCTGCGTGCTATGTGCCCTGCCCACTGCCACTTCAACTGGCTAATCTTCTGGGCTATGTCGGTGACTTTCGTTCTTCTACGGATCTCCTCATTTCTGATTCGATCACGTAGAGAAACCCCGAGCATAGCCCTCTCCATAGCTCGTTGTGCGACTTTGAGCTTTTCTATGAGGCCCATCGTAAGAGACCACGTTTCAGTGCCATAAGTCATCACTGGTAACACACATTGGTCGAAGACTCTTGTCTTGAGGCACTGAGGTATTTTTGACGAGAAGACTTCGCGAAGTTTCCGGAACGCTGCCCAGCCGAGTTGGATTCGACGATTGACCTCTTTCTCGAAGTTGGACCTGCCTAGTTTGACTGTCTGTCCCAGGTAGATGTACTCGTCAACAACTCCAAGAACTGAGTTCCCAACTGATATTGGGGTAGGTACAACATGGGCATTAGACATAATTTTCGTCTTGTCCATGTTCATCTTAAGACCTACCCGTTGGGAAACTCGATGGAGGCCTTCGAGCATTGTACTGAGGTCTTCCATGGATTCTGCCATGACTACAATATCGTCGGCAAATCGAAGGTGAGTGATGTATTCGCCGTTAATATTGATGCCAAGTCCTTGCCATTCCAGAAGCTTGAAGGCGTCTTCCAATGTAGCGGTGAACAGTTTCGGAGATATAACGTCTCCCTGTCTCACGCCTCTTTGCAATGGAATTGCCTTCGAACTCTGCTCCTGTACTCGGACTGACATGTAGGCGTTTTTGTACAAACACTTCAGCACTTCAATATACCGATAGTCAATACGGCACCGCTGGAGAGACTCAAGCACTGCCCACGTCTCGATCGAATCAAAGGCTTTCTCATAGTCCACAAACGCTAGACAAAGAGGCAAGTTATACTCTTCGGTCTTCTGTATAACTTGCCGTAGCGTGTGGATGTGGTCTATGGTACTATAGCCTTTTCGGAAACCGGCTTGTTCCGGAGGCTGGAATTCATCAAACCTGCGACTGAGACGGTTCGTTATGACCTTCGAAAACAGCTTATAAACATGGCTCAAAAGCGAGATGGGTCTGTAATTTTTAAGTAAAGTGTTGTCACCTTTCTTAAAGAACAGCACCACCACGCTTTTGTTCCATGCTTCTGGCGTTGAGCCTTCGAGTAAGACGGTATTAAAGAGCTTCTGAAGGACTTTAAGTACCGGTGTTCCACCCGCTCTCAGAAGCTCAGATGTGATACCGTCGTCACCAGGCGCCTTGTTGTTCTTAAGCTGTTTCAAGGCCATTCTAATCTCGTACAGGCTGATGTCCGGGATATCTTCGGTATAATGTCGGGTCAGCTTGGCTCTTGGGTCTTTGACCGAGCTGCTAACAGGTTTAGCGACCGAGGTGTATAACTGTCCGTAGAAACTCTCGACCTCTCCTAACACTTCCGCTTTGGTCGACGCTACACTGCCGTCTCCTCTCTTCAGCTTCGTCAACTGGCTTTGCCCAATAGACATGTCTCTTGCAAACACTTTGGAGCCTTTTTTCCGCTCTATCGTCCCTTTAATACGGTTTGTATTAAAGATCCGGATGTCGTGTCGCAAGGACTTCCATATTCGTCTATTGAGCAGCCTATATGCTTCAGCATCATTCGAAGACTGCAATTTCAATGAGCGTCGTTCAGCCATGAGGTTGAGGGTATCGTTGGAGAGTTTCTGTGGCCTATCTGTACGGTGGGGTTTAAAGTACTTGGAACCCACTGTATGGACAGTTTCTACTAATCTGTTATTGATCTCGTCCACTGAAGCGATGTTCTCAAGGCAATCGAAGCGATTGGATAGCTCAAGTTGAAAGCTCTCGGGGTCTTGAATACGGGCACGAGTGGGTCGGAGCGTAGACTTCATCAGACGAGACCTCTCCAGTTTGACATTAATATTCACCGTGCCTCTTACCATTCGGTGATCACTACCGGTTTTAACCCTGTTGATCACGGAGACATCAGTGAATATTTGCCTTTTGGTTGTCATAATGAAGTCAATCTCATTTCTCGTGGAACCATCGGGACTCAGCCAGGTCCATTTCCTGTGAGGTGGCTTCTGAAAGAAAGAGTTCATCATAAAGAGTCCCTCTTTCTCCAGGAAGTCGGCTAACCTCTGTCCCCTACGGTTCCGTTGTCCATAGCCAAATTGCCCCACTTTCGACTCATCCTCGCTTCTCTTACCCAACTTCGCGTTGAAGTCCCCCATAACAACTAGAAAGTGCGTTTCAGAGGTATGTATGGCCCGACTAATGTCCTCATACATATCCTCCACCTCATCATCCGGGTGCGACTTCGTCGGTGCGTATACCTGAATGACCTTCAGCGAATATCGTTTGGATACTCTGAGTATTAGGTATACGACCCTATTGGAAACGCTATCGATCTTAACTATGTTGTTAGTATGGGACTTGTGGACGAGAAACCCGACACCACCTTGGGACTGTTGGTCGCCCTCCCGGTGATAGAGTAGGTTACCTGATTTTAGGGTTATCGTGTCCTCACCCGCTCTACGGACTTCAGATAACCCCACAATGTCCCAGTGTAGCTTACTCATTTCTTCTTCCAGCTCATATATCTTCTCGTCTGTCCTCATCGTGCGTATGTTGTGTGTTACCAGGGCCAGTCGTCGTCGTTGGGGGTGGTAGCCGGGCGTCTGCCGGGGATTCTTAGCACCCCCTGCCCCACCGTTACCGTGGCCGCTACCGTAGCCAGGAATAGCGGGGCTGCCGGGGACTGGGGGCCTGGTTCTTTTTGTCCAATCCATAAGGGGTTTTTGCCAATACTCGCCACGCTTGGCAGGCGGGTTGGCGAGCGCAGTTTGTGTGTGTTTGACTGGGAAGGTGCTGCTGCCCACCTTCTGATTTGTTATCCCTTAGCCGCTTTCTACGGCACCCACGGGTAGAGTTGGGGGGGTGCTATTCTAAGCCGGCACCGCCACGGCATGCCAGAAGTTATTTAATTAATTAAAATATTACATTTATTTTATATTTACAAGAAACGACAATCTATTCGATATGAGAATAAGAAGTGAGTGTTCATCGATACAGTGGTCCGCAAGTAACAATTTCGAAATGCTGACACGATGGTTCCACGATGCGCGGCGGTCCGATTCCGGGGAGCGCTCGGTAGGTTGAACACGGGGCTTGATTGCGGAACTGCAATACCGTCCTCAAGTGAGTTGGTAATGTGGATCTGCGTCAACGGTTTCCATGGTGGCTTAACACTGTAACGGTTTATTTATTGAACCAATAATTTTATGGTTCTAATATATGCCTTTCTTAGATTTTTGTGACGTAGTCAATAAGTATAGACGCACACATATAAATAGAACTAACACATGTATCGTATGAAATCGATAGTACAACAACTCGTCCAGAGAGGTCACTACTTTCAAGGCAAATGCCGTATCCATTTTATTCAGGCGACCTCCAACGGCGAGTGGGTACAACTCGTAGGTTGGTCGATCGAGTAGGTAACGGGTTAGTACAACGGAAAATCCCGTTTTGGATAATGAGAAAAGTGGGTATAGGCTTCGAAGGATTTAAAATTCAGACGCTTGTTTCATCCAAATTTTATTTATTGTGGTATGTAATGAACATACCCAATTTGTGAAGTAGATATTTCGAGATATACGTTGAAATTAACTGAAGTTATTTCAGAAGCCGTCGTTGTATTTATTCTAACATCATAATGGTGGAGACATCTAGTGAGAAGTAGTTGTGTCGGGGATATAATTCCTTCTAGAACATTCGATTGGCAAGTTTATATACTACGTTTTCAAGCCGCCGACTTCACTTTGAACGAGAAGCTCCGAGGGGAAACACGGAAACACTTTTGAATTTTAGGTGAGTGCCAACGCGCGTTCGCGAAATCGAATATAGTGGAAGCCGAAGTTATATTTTGAGTTTCGTTACAGCGTCGAGTGGGCTAGCGACCGTGCCGCCAACATTTTGTCCCTCGCGAGCTGCGGATCGCAAAGTCCACGGTTGCAGCCAGTTCCTGAGGACACGGGGTCTGGTCGTCCCTACTCCGGCCGCTGATGAACTCGTGGTAAGCATAATTTTACATATCGGGGTAGTAAAATTCCAGATTCAGGTGCTATCGCAATGGTCCGATGTGTTTGATGCCCGAGATGTCAGACTGCGGCCTGAGAACGTCGTAGATTCAGAAAAGCAAGGGGTTTGGTTTATTTTTACATATTTCAAAATATCGATTTACAAATTTTTATAATGCATACCTACTTAATATTCTCGGATGAAAATCTATAGTAAAAATACCTGTTCTTTATAAAAGTAATTCCATAGGTGGGTAAAATATAAACGAGGTCCTGACGGTGTATTATAATATTTTTTTTGTATGTGATTTTCAGGAGTAAGGACCTCGACGCTAAACCAGCAGCCTTCAAGGTCAGAATATCCTACCTTCAATTCTAGTGCGAACAAATCCGTAGTGATTATATTTTGTTCCACATCTTTTTAATTTTGGCAGTGAATTATTCTGAAACAAATTTTGGATAGTGTCATGTGAAATTAGTGAACATTCGATTAAATATTTTATATAAAAAAAAACAAAAACATTATCTCGCGTACGGCAATTTACTAGATAATAATATGTGCAATGTTGATCAGTGCTGATCGTGGGTTCCGTATTGAATAAGTAGGAACGTATGTTTGTATGAGACGGTTAATTATACATCGTCAGCTTTTATCTTTACAACCGTTAACCTTCTATATGTATACTGTGTATTTCGAATGTTATAAAGACATACGGATATCAAAGTAAGCGATCGGTAAAGCATCGTGTACGGACAAGGGCATCGCGTATAGATTCATGCCAACATCGGATATCTTTCAGGCATTGGTTGACTCCCTATCCGTATGGGTGATGTGTTGAACGGTTGTTTTGTTTGTCATGTTGTAAACTTTAGATTATCGTGGTAATTTCATTTTTTCTATTTCATATGAAATATATTTATATTTGTAGAATGATGCTTTTCATCAATAAATCTTTGTAACACAACCTGTAACCACTAAGGTGTTATTCTCATATTTAGAGATTGTATTTTATTAGATTGATAGTAATTATCTATTCACTTCAATTTTTTTATCATAGCTTGTTTGAAACTAAACAGTATATTATCATTTAGCCACGTACAAAAATAGTAAACGTGAAAATGTATATCGTAGAATTATAATTAGAAATAAAACTTATTTTATTTATAAAAAAAAATATATCTTTTATTTAACTTTTTGTAACCGGAGGGAACAACTTGAGTCTCATGCTTTTTTCCACGTTTCCACGTTACAAAAATGGCGCCCACTTTTTCGAACCTTTAAACGTACCCACGTTTATACCACGATGAGCTATACAACATAGTAACTTTCTTTTCGAACCTTTAACAAATTTAAACGGAATAACCACGGTCAGCACTTAGTACTGTCACGTACCCACGTTTGGGTGATAATTTAGGAAATTATTTGTGGGGTATATTTCACGATAACTGATTATAATATCATATACCTACTTATATGCATTGAATTTGAATGGGTTTTGTGTTGATTGTTTACGTGTGAATTTTTTATATACATTTATCTTTGCGTACACTGTACTTTATGACCACCGATAGGTTTCATGCAATCATACATCAGGTGATTGGTAATCAGATATATGGTTGATCACGTGATTGCGAAATAGAATTGTTAATATTTAATACAGAAACATATTGGTGGTGGATATATTTAGTGAGCGAAAACATTCTTTGTGAAACGATAAGCACTGATTTAATTACTGTTCAGATAAAATATAACGGAGTTGTGTTAAACAAAACCTAAAAAAAAAATGGCATCGCGGCCTTTGCAATTTTATTCTCTAACCAAGGATGAGTTAGAATATGAGGTACGAATCCGAGCGGAGGAACCTGCACCCACAGTCGATAAACTACGCAAACAATTGAAACGTCTTTTGAAGGAAATAAAGTCAGATGAAATATTCGAGGGAGACGGTGATGCTGCGGAGGAGTTGCAAATAGTGGAGAGTAAAATATCGGATTTCAAAACATGCGTGACCGCGTTTGGAGCTACCGGAGTCAAAAGAAATCTGTGTAGGGCTCGGGCACTAGGCGTACATCTTTTTTACAGGAATGCGCGAATAGATGTTGGAAGCAACGAGGCGTTGAAGAAGACTCACGATAAATTCACATCGACAATCACACAGTACCTAGCATGGATCGATACTAAAGGTGCAGCAACGTCATCGGACAGCGCAGAGGAAGCGGCCCCGTTGGTAAAGGAGGAGGAGCAGGGCTCAAATCTGCAGGTCATAAATGTTCAATGCAGTAATTACGGCGTCGGCAGGTGGGGTATCAAGTTTGACGGCACCACCGACGTGAGGTCATTTTTAGAAAGGGTCGATGAGTTAGCCAAAGTCCACAATTGTAATGCAGAAAAATTGTTCCCGTCGGCATCAGAGTTCTTTTCTGACCAGGCTTTATTATGGTTCAGAGGTATTAAATCGGAAGTAAGCACTTGGCAGCAGGTACACGATTTGTTGTTACAGGAATTCGATGCAGTGGATTACGACTACCGTCTTATGGGGGAAATCAGGGCACGAACACAGGGTGAAGATGAACACATACATATCTATTTTTCTATAATGAGTTGTATGTTCTCTAGGTTGAAGCGCTCGCTATCTGAAGAGGAACGTTTGGAGATTTTATTGCACAACATTAGGCCTATTTTTTCAGAACAGCTGGCTTTGATAGAGGTCTCCTCTGTACAACAATTGAAACAAAAGTGTAGGCTTTTGGAAGCAGCTCGTCAAAGGTCGGAGTTGTTCATTGAACCAGTAAAGTTAAACCAAAAATGTTTAACTTCGGTATTTGCGTATAAACCGACAAAAGTTAAAAGTCAGGTAGCAACAATCGCAAACCCTCAAACCGAGAAAAATATAACGCGTTGTTTTAAATGTAATGAGCAGGGTCACGGATATAAAAATTGTATAAATAAAAAGGTTGACAACAGAATTCAATGCTATAACTGTGGGGAGATCGGATACACTATAAGAAGTTGTCCGAAATGTTCAAAATTATATAGAGGAGCCACCAGTTATCGACAAAAAAACTAAGCCGTCAGAACCGAAGTGACGTTACTACCGGTAGGGAGTGGAAAAATTGGCTACAGTTTGTCAACGATTTTATGACAACTCCAGCTGTCGCTTCGGTCCTGTTTAAACAAAATGAGAATGATATAAGACCATAGTTAAAAGTCAATCTATATGACTTGGAATTTTATGGTCTACTCGATTCGGGAGCGTGTATCTCTATTTTAGGAAATAACGCTCACCAAACATTTATTGAAGTGGGATATGTCATGCAAAACTGAAAAAAAAAAAAAAAAAAAAAAAAAAACAGTTACAGTGGCAGACGGATCAGAACTCCAAGCCTTAGGCTATATGGTGTTACCGTTGACACATGCAGGCAAGACCCACGTAATATTTTTTTGTAATACCGCATATCACGACAGACGTGATATTTGGGGTAGATTTTTGGAAGGCATTTAACTTGGCACCAAGCATTATCGGGTCAGGACTAACCTTCACGGTAAAATCACCATTGATTTTCGAATTAGAAGATGTGAGTAGAAAGCCACTCGGAGAGTGGCATATGAAAGACCTCAAAATATAGGTCATATAATCTATAGCAACCAATAAAATCGGGATCAAGTAGCTGAATTTCCATTCATTCACTTAGGTGATTGGGCGTAAACAGCATCGATTTTATCATATTTGGTTTGACATTTTTGAAGTCTTCATTGGGTATAGATTTTGGTATCACAAAATCCGTTTTATACTCTCCTGGATGGCACCACCAGTCAGCACCACTACGTTGGATAGGTAGGCGAATAATCGTCGATTGTCGGGGTTCGATTTATAGCTCCAGCCAATCATCTCATCGATTAATTTTGTCTCGGTTTTTTGCCACAATACATGTGATTTTACATGTGTGGTCTGCCTAAAATGGTAATAAAAGATAGCCCGGGTAAAGTAGGAAATTCACAAAATAGTAGGATAACATTCACCCTGGCGGATGGATTTTTAAAGGAATGGTTATTCACAAAAAATGGAAAGATTTAGATAAGTAATTAGTTAAGTTAGTTGTAGTTTTATTTAATATTGTTACAGCCCGGTCATGTAGGAGATATTTTGGAAGGAGAATAATAGTCCTGGCAGATGGTTTTATAAAGGTAAAGAATGCAACGCCGAACAGATCATAAAGGGGTTAATATTATGAACTCATAGTTAGAATTAATATGTTAATTTTGGTATCAACATAAATGGACGAATTTTTTTGGAATTTACTTTGATAAGAAAATACCGCAAATAATGTCTAGCAACTACGTCACATATGAATATTAATTGTTGAAACTTAGCGGGAAAGGAGCGGGTAGTGACTCCTAAGAAAAATAAGCCATAACACCAGAGGCGGTTATGAGACCTCTATAATCAAAAGCCTAAATCATTAATCAATAACATGAAATAATACCGTACAGGAAGGGAGCGGTTAGTTACTCCTAAGAAAAATAAGCCATAACACTAGAGGCGGTTATGAGACCTCTTTAATAAAAAGCCTAAATCAAAGTCTGTCATTATAAATTCGAAATTTTGGTTTTACGTTCAAAACTGTTAACTATCACGGGGGGTTGTGTGAAAGAGCCGTACGCGCAGGTAATATCAGGTAATGATGTCCTGACGCGAATTGAAAGGAACGAGTCTGCGCGTTTATTAATATACACGAGCCTTTATAGCGTGAATGATGATGAATGAGTAGGTATGAAAAACAAAAAAAAAAACAGGGCCCGACAGAGATGAATGTCAGGTTGAAAGAGATATAATAGTAAATGGGAACGAAATAAATTTAAGATTGTAACTTAATAAAAATAATAAAAAATAAAAAAAGGAGTTCATAATTATTCAAAAATGGGGGAAAGCGTATAGGTTAAGTTTAAGTAGGTTAGTTAACACCCATTATATATGGTAAGAAATAATAAAATATAACAGTTTTAGTATCATTTAGTTACAGCAGTCGTCACAGAAAATCAGGTTTCATGTCTTAGCATGTGTGATCACCTATTGAATCACAATATGCAATGTTTATAGACAATTTTATTGCTCCAATATTGATTTCAGGCACGATTGTTGTAAATATGATATCTAATAGCAACCTATTTTATGGTTCATAGCCATATCCATTTTATATTCGTGTAAGGAATTTTTCGTTTCAGGAAGGATACAACAAGATTAAAAATATTAATATTTAATGCCACGATCTCTATATATTGGTAGTGGAACTAAACGTTTTATTTCAGAAAACGCAAGATTGATTATTCTGTTTTTATTTTCATAACATAAGTTGAGTTTGAAAACAACAAGTAATAGCACAGATTAATAAAACGGTAATAGTAAGTTTGTTTATGAATTGTATTGTTGTAATGTATTGTTAGATACAGAAAGGATGGTTATTGTCACGCTTGAGGGCAAGCAAACGTTTCTTGTTGGCACGCGAAACTTTGAATAGTTGGGAGGGTATTGTAACGGTTTATTTATTGAACCAATAATTTTATGGTTCTAATATATGCCTTTCTTAGATTTTTGTGACGTAGTCAATAAGTATAGACGCACACATATAAATAGAACTAACACATGTATCGTATGAAATCGATAGTACAACAACTCGTCCAGAGAGGTCACTACTTTCAAGGCAAATGCCGTATCCATTTTATTCAGGCGACCTCCAACGGCGAGTGGGTACAACTCGTAGGTTGGTCGATCGAGTAGGTAACGGGTTAGTACAACGGAAAATCCCGAGAGGGCGTTTTGGATAATGAGAAAAGTGGGTATAGGCTTCGAAGGATTTAAAATTCAGACGCTTGTTTCATCCAAATTTTATTTATTGTGGTATGTAATGAACATACCCAATTTGTGAAGTAGATATTTCGAGATATACGTTGAAATTAACTGAAGTTATTTCAGAAGCCGTCGTTGTATTTATTCTAACATCATAATGGTGGAGACATCTAGTGAGAAGTAGTTGTGTCGGGGATATAATTCCTTCTAGAACATTCGATTGGCAAGTTTATATACTACGTTTTCGAGCCGCCGACTTCACTTTGAACGAGAAGCTCTGAGGGGAAACACGGAAACACTTTTGAATTTTAGGTGAGTGCCAACGCGCGTTCGCGAAATCGAATATAGTGGAAGCCGAAGTTATATTTTGAGTTTCGTTACAGCGTCGAGTGGGCTAGCGACCGTGCCGCCAACATTTTGTCCCTCGCGAGCTGCGGATCGCAAAGTCCACGGTTGCAGCCAGTTCCTGAGGACACGGGGTCTGGTCGTCCCTACTCCGGCCGCTGATGAACTCGTGGTAAGCATAATTTTACATATCGGGGTAGTAAAATTCCAGATTCAGGTGCTATCGCAATGGTCCGATGTGTTTGATGCCCGAGATGTCAGACTGCGGCCTGAGAACGTCGTAGATTCAGAAAAGCAAGGGGTTTGGTTTATTTTTACATATTTCAAAATATCGATTTACAAATTTTTATAATGCATACCTACTTAATATTCTCGGATGAAAATCTATAGTAAAAATACCTGTTCTTTATAAAAGTAATTCCATAGGTGGGTAAAATATAAACGAGGTCCTGACGGTGTACTATAATATTTTTTTTGTATGTGATTTTCAGGAGTAAGGACCTCGACGCTAAATGAGTGTTTCACGTCAACATTGGTTGCCGCACACGGCGCGTTCCGTCGTGGGCGAATTCAAGGCAGACACCGCGTGGCGGTTGTTCCTGCCTCCTCTCATCATCCGCTTCATCAATGCAGCGGAGGTTTTAAGGTTATGCACCAGCAGCCTTCAAGGTCAGAATATCCTACCTTCAATTCTAGTGCGAACAAATCCGTAGTGATTATATTTTGTTCCACATCTTTTTAATTTTGGCAGTGAATTATTCTGAAACAAATTTTGGATAGTGTCATGTGAAATTAGTGAACATTCGATTAAATATTTTATATAAAAAAAAACAAAAACATTATCTCGCGTACGGCAATTTACTAGATAATAATATGTGCAATGTTGATCAGTGCTGATCGTGGGTTCCGTATTGAATAAGTAGGAACGTATGTTTGTATGAGACGGTTAATTATACATCGTCAGCTTTTATCTTTACAACCGTTAACCTTCTATATGTATACTGTGTATTTCGAATGTTATAAAGACATACGGATATCAAAGTAAGCGATCGGTAAAGCATCGTGTACGGACAAGGGCATCGCGTATAGATTCATGCCAACATCGGATATCTTTCAGGCATTGGTTGACTCCCTATCCGTATGGGTGATGTGTTGAACGGTTGTTTTGTTTGTCATGTTATAAACTTTAGATTATCGTGGTAATTTCATTTTTTCTATTTCATATGAAATATATTTATATTTGTAGAATGATGCTTTTCATCAATAAATCTTTGTAACACAACCTGTAACCACTAAGGTGTTATTCTCATATTTAGAGATTGTATTTTATTAGATTGATAGTAATTATCTATTCACTTCAATTTTTTTATCATAGCTTGTTTGAAACTAAACAGTATATTATCATTTAGCCACGTACAAAAATAGTAAACGTGAAAATGTATATCGTAGAATTATAATTAGAAATAAAACTTATTTTATTTATAAAAAAAAATATATCTTTTATTTAACTTTTTGTAACCGGAGGGAACAACTTGAGTCTCATGCTTTTTTCCACGTTTCCACGTTACAACACTCCCATAAATCATCATGGATCAGGTATAACTCCATCGTGAACTTCCACGTGTTGTAATCTATATTACCGTCAAGTTTCTCCATTGTTGGTAAGCTCGAATTCATGTTACCTCCGTGGGACACATGCAACTTCTCATGTGTACTTACGGCATTCCCATTTCCAGCGTCTGTTATTATCCAGCCGATTCTCGTAGGTGCTGGGTAACCATAACCTGTTAGGGTACTATAAAGGTTTCTATAATAATAACTACTGGAATGGGAACATAAAACAACAATTTGCAAACATTGTGAATATACGAATTTATTTAAAGTCAACAAATTCTCTGTCACATTCTGGAAAAATCATAAATTTGTATATACTGATGGATTTAAGAGGGATAAAGGTGTGTCTTACGCTATATTTGAGCCTTCTTTAAACATTGGAGTGGGTCATAGGATAGATAAAAATGCTAGTGTTTTCACCGCTGATTCTGTAGCTGTTTTGAGCGCTATGAAACATATAAAGAACCACAATAATGGGCATAAAAAATGGGTTGTGGCAAGTGACAGCATGAGTGTTCTAAAAAACTAAGAATCACAAATTACATGCTAACACAAACTTTATAATATATCACATTAAAGAGTTGTGGCTTGAATTGACAGACTAAGGTATACATGCTACGAAGAAATAATAGTCAGGAAGCATAATTCAGAACAAATTCCACACAAAAAGTGGCCCTTCAAATCAAAACAACATATGATTCCAAATACAAATTACTTCCGAGGTTACAAATAGACATGTTCGGTGATTGGTTTAAATTCAGAAGGAAAGCAGGGATTGGTTTACGCGCGTGATGCAACGTCTACAATGACAGGAGAGTTATAGCAGCGTGGACGATGTTATGCAACAAGTGGACTGGACCAACTTAATAATAAATCAATCGTAAATCTCGTATGTCTCGCGAAATATGATTAATTTATTAAGTTTATGTCTAGAAGACATTAGAAGAGATTCTTCGCAATGTAGTAAAGAAAGATTATGAAACATTTTAGGCTTATTCATTTTACCAAAAAAAATAAGTCGTTATTTGCCAGCTGGATGTTTTTCAGTGGTCACAGAATACCTTCATTATCAATTTAGAAAATTCAATCAATTTATAGAATGATTTTAGAAAAGCACTGTGTTGATATTACTGACAAATTAATTAGCAACTCAACTAACTCACTTTAAAATTTGCAAAGGGTGAATTTTCATTAGCTTGAAAAATTAAATGTGCTTTAATTTGACCAAACAATTAACCTGTTTTTTTAATGCTATATAGTTACGTATAGTACATACTAACTGTAGGCAATCGTTTATTGTTCATTGTGTGTAGTATCTCTTTAGAGCGTAAACGCTTTGGAAGCGCCAATTCGCGTGTTTGCTGAGTATTTGAAGGGTCAAATAATAATGATTGATATAGTATATTATGTCAATTTTTCTTACCTGATGTAATAGAACATTATTTGATTAACAAATTCAAGTTTCATAGACTACATTTAGAAACTGTTTATTAGTTTGTTATTGCCGAGCGGTTTCTACACACACACGTTTATAAAATCAATCATAAAACCGGTCGCGCAGTCACGAATCGTCAGACGCGGCTGAGGCCTCTTAGAGAGAGTTCAGAGGACGTATCGCTCTGACGCCCGCACTTACACAACTAAATATTAGTCTGCTCAAAACTTCCTGATACTTATTGAGGTAACATTTCTAAGTGGTATTCTAACAAATAATTTTATATGACATCTAGTGCATCAACAATAGAAATTTCATTGTTATAATGACATCGACCCTTGAGGGGCTAGTAGAACTATGTGATGGTTAATAGTAGACACACCGTGTTTGGGATCGTATGGATCGTCTTCGTGATACCTTTTTTCTAGCTGGTGACCAGGACCTGATGCTGGATCCAGAAACTGGTAGCAGGAACTATTTGATGGTTGTTTTATTTGCTATTCTCATCTCTTTTTGGTAGGTACATGAGTTAAATCTTACGTTTTTCTAGTCTATGCTCTTGTAGATAACATGTACTTGATTATCATTTTTATTAATAATTATCATTTTATGTTAATTCATGTCGATATTAAAAATAAAATGTGTCCTGCGTGATATTTTATTTCACCTTTTTGACCTTTTATTTGTGACATAAAACCAAAGTAGATTTAAAAAAAGATTCAAATATTAATGCGTGCTATTTTGGTCAAGCGGTAAGGCCACTGCCGCTGGGCGCGCTAGTAAGTAACTCGCTAATGTAAAATACCTAAACTCGCGCAGCGCTGCGCAGAATAAAGGCTCTTAAAGATGTTGATGTTTCTTCGGGACAAATCATCAGCATAAAAAGATAAATATGATATTTTAATACAACATAATTTAAAAAAACAATAGGTACTTACTGTACCAACTGGTAGGTAGGTACTGCAGTTTTGTGTAACATGATGCATAATTTTTTTATATCAATAATTTTATTGTTTTCAGTCAAATTTAACGTACTCGTAGTATAACTATGCTGGTTTTCACAGGCAGTTCTCTCTCTCTCTACTCTTGTTTTTTTAGCTTAAGTGCAGCTAGGCACTTATTTTGCCGCATTGAATCAGCAAGCAAGCGAGAATAAACCATAACAAGCAAAACCATTGCACATTACATATATTTCAATATTTAGTCCTGAAGAAAAAAATACATCCTAAATTAAATAAAAATTTACTGACTTTATTTTGCATAGTATGGACCATCTCGATTTGTTAACGTTTTTGAACATCTTTGAATAATTATAATTTTGCTATTATTTACTAGTAAAAGTGATCCCTGAACATTTTAATCGTGCATTGGGGTCGGGTCTTGAATCGAGTCGCCTGAATTTGAGGATTCTGCTACTGTGGAATGGTCAAGGGGCTTTGTCTTGACCCTCCCAATTCGATTTTGGCTGCCGGAGTTACGCGAAAGTATTTTTAATTAATATTTAAAGTTTCTGTAATTTCACACGAAAAACATGCGGATGCGTGAAACGGAACGCAATATCAGGAAATATTGCATAAATTTGAACGTCTGCTATGTTTATGTTCGTGAAACGAAACGTTTTGATCGCTATTTTTGAGGTTTGTGGTGTTTGACGTATGTGACGTTGAGTGAAAAGGTTTTTTAAAAAAGACAATTATAATAATCCGTGTGATTTTAGTGATGCTATAGTTGAATATTTGTGGAGGCGAGATCTATTCAATCAGAAAAAAGATCCCTTTGTCGAGTTGATCAATGTAATTAACTATGTTTACAAAATAAAATAAATACTCCTACATAGTTTTGTGAAAATTATTTTCCTCCCTTACCCACCCAGAGACCAACACAGACCGGTTAGGTTGAAAGTAGTCAGAAAACCGACACAGAGCACCCCGACTCCACCTATTCTTGTGGCTACTACCCCTAGAGTGTTTAAAAATAATGCGGGAGCCAGAAGCAACGTTCAGGGGCGACCGCTAGAGCTTCTGGCGGGAGCCCACCCGGAGTCCAAGTCAGACCGGTTAGGTCGAAATTAGTGACAAATCCAACTCTGACCCCCCCCCCCCTCTCTCTCCCCCCCCCCAAAATTTAGGTGTAAAAGTGTTAGTAGAGTAGACAAAATTATCTTTGATATTAAATTTAAAAAAAAAACTACGCGGTTCCGGCAGGGGGGAAATGGTAGGGGGGGTTCCCTGCCCCCAACCCCCCCTCCTACCCACTCCCCCTCCCCCTAAGTTAAGTGTAAAAGTGTTTAAATAGAGTAGAAAAATTGATCTTTGATATCAAATTAAAAAAAAACTACGCGATTCCGGCAGGGAAAAATGGTGGAGGGGGGTTCCCC